>JAUCBL010000208.1:0-211760 GCA_033807585.1 Hydrophis major
GATTCTGATTCTGATTCTGATTCTGATTCTACTCTATTCTGTATTCTATTCTGCTCTACTCGATTCTAACTTCTCTTCTATTCTGTTCTATTTTATTCAATTCAATTCAATTCTATTCTACTCTAACCTAATTCTATTCTAAACTACGCTACTCTATTCTAAACTACGCTACTCTATTCTAATTCTATTCCATTCCATTCTATTCTATTCTATTCTATTCTATTCTATTCTATTCTATTCTATTCTATTCTATTCTATTCTACTCTACTCCTATTCTATTCTATTCTTTTCCACTCTATTCTAATTCTATTCCACTCTACTCTATTCTAATTCGATTCTACTCTTAGCTACTCTATTCTGTATTCTATTCTAATTCTAATTCTAATTCTAATTCTAATTCTAATTCTAATTCTAATTCTAATTCTAATTCTAATTCTAATTCTAATTCTAATTCTAATTCTAATTCTAATTCTAATTCTAATTCTAATTCTAATTCTAATTCTAATTCTAATTCTAATTCTAATTCTAATTCTAATTCTAATTCTAATTCTAATTCTAATTCTAATTCTAATTCTAATTCTAATTCTAATTCTAATTCTAATTCTAATTCTAATTCTAATTCTAATTCTAATTCTAATTCTAATTCTAATTCTAATTCTAATTCTAATTCTAATTCTACTCTATTCTGTATTCTATTCTGCTCTACTCTATTCTAATTTCTATTCTATTTCATTCTATTCTATTCTATTCTATTCTATTTCTATTCTATTCTATTCTATTCTATTCTATTCTATTCTATTTCTATTTCATTCTATTCTATTCTATTCCATTCTATTCTATTCTATTCTATTCTATTCTACTCTATTCTAATTCTATTCCATTCCATTCTATTCTATTCTTCTCTATTCTGTATTCTATTCTACTCTACTCTACTCTAGTCTACCCTATTGTAATTCTACTCTACTCTACTCTACTCTACTCTAATTCTAATTCTACTCTACTCTACTTTACGCTATTCTAATTCTATTCTATTCTACTCTACTCTGCTCTACTCTACTCTACTCTTCTCTTCTCTTCTGTATTCTAATTCTATTCCACTCTACTCTACTCTAATTCTATTCTATTCTTTTCTATTCTATTCTACTCTACTCTACACTAATCTACTCCTATTCTATTCTATTCTATTCTATTCTATTCTATTCTGTTCTATTCTGTTCTATTCTGTTCTATTCTATTCTATTCTATTCTATTCTATTCTATTCTATTCTATTCTATTCTATTCTACTCTATTCTAATTCTATTCCATTCCATTCTATTCTATTCTTCTCTATTCTGTATGCTATTCTACTCTACTCTACTCTAGTCTACTCTATTGTAATTCTACTCTACTCTACTCTATTCTAATTCTAATAATACTCTAATCTACTACACGCTATTCTACTCTACTCTTCTCTTCTGTATTCTAATTCTATTCCACTCTACTCTATTCTAATTCAATTCTACTCTTATCTACTCTATTCTGTATTCTATTCTAATTCTAATTCTAATTCTAATTCTAATTCTAGTTCTAGTTCTAGTTCTAGTTCTAGTTCTAGTTCTGTTTCTGTTTCTGTTTCTGTTTCTGTTTCTGTTTCTGTTTCTGTTTCTGATTCTGATTCTGATTCTGATTCTGATTCTGATTCTGATTCTGATTCTGATTCTGATTCTGATTCTGATTCTGATTCTGATTCTGATTCTGATTCTGATTCTGATTCTACTCTATTCTGTATTCTATTCTGCTCTACTCTATTCTAATTTCTATTCTATTCTATTCTATTTCATTCTATTCTATTCTATTCTATTCTATTCTATTCTATTCTATTCTATTCTATTCTATTCTATTCTATTCTACTCTATTCTAATTCTATTCCATTCCATTCTATTCTATTCTTCTCTATTCTGTATTCTATTCTAATCTACTCTACTCTAGTCTACTCTGTTGTAATTCTACTCTACTCTACTCTATTCTAATTCTAATTCTACTCTACTCTACTTTACGCTATTCTAATTCTATTCTATTCTACTCTACTCTGCTCTACTCTACTCTACTCTACTCTAATTCTATTCTATTCTTTTCTATTCTATTCTACTCTACTCTACACTAATCTACTCCTATTCTATTCTATTCTATTCTATTCTATTCTATTCTATTCTATTCTATTCTATTCTATTCTATTCTATTCTATTCTATTCTACTCCATTCTAATTCTATTCCATTCCATTCCATTCTATTCTATTCTATTCTTCTCTATTCTGTATTGTATTCTAATCTACTCTAGTCTGGTGTACTCTATTGTAATTCTACTATACTCTACTCTGCTCTACTCTACTCTACTCTTCTCTACTGTATTCTAATTCTATTCCACTCTACTCTATTCTAATTCTATTCTACTCTTAGCTACTCTATTCTGTATTCTATTCTAATTCTAATTCTAATTCTGATTCTGATTCTGATTATGATTATGATTATGATTATGATTCTGATTCTGATTCTGATTCTGATTCTGATTCTGATTCTGATTCTGATTCTGATTCTGATTCTGATTCTGATTCTGATTCTGATTCTGATTCTGATTCTGATTCTGATTCTGATTCTACTCTATTCTGTATTCTATTCTGCTCTACTCTATTCTAATTTCTATTCTATTCTATTTCATTCTATTATATTCTCTTCTCTTCTATTCTACTCTATTCTAATTCTATTCCATTCCATTCTATTCTATTCTTCTCTATTCTGTATTCTATTCTAATCTACTCTACTCTAGTCTACTCTGTTGTAATTCTACTCTACTCTACTCTATTCTAATTCTAATTCTACTCTACTCTACTTTACGCTATTCTAATTCTATTCTATTCTACTCTACTCTGCTCTACTCTACTCTACTCTAATTCTATTCTATTCTTTTCTATTCTATTCTACTCTACTCTACACTAATCTACTCCTATTCTATTCTATTTCTATTCTATTCTATTCTATTCTATTCTATTCTATTCTATTCTATTCTATTCTATTCTATTCTATTCTATTCTATTCTATTCTATTTTATTCTATTCTATTCTATTCTATTCTATTCTACTCCATTCTAATTCTATTCCATTCCATTCCATTCTATTCTATTCTATTCTTCTCTATTCTGTATTGTATTCTAATCTACTCTAGTCTGGTGTACTCTATTGTAATTCTACTATACTCTACTCTGCTCTACTCTACTCTACTCTTCTCTACTGTATTCTAATTCTATTCCACTCTACTCTATTCTAATTCTATTCTACTCTTAGCTACTCTATTCTGTATTCTATTCTAATTCTAATTCTAATTCTAATTCTGATTCTGATTCTGATTCTGATTCTGATTCTGATTCTGATTCTGATTCTGATTCTGATTCTGATTCTGATTCTGATTCTACTCTATTCTGTATTCTATTCTGCTCTACTCTATTCTAATTTCTATTCTATTCTATTCTATTTTATTTTATTCTATTCTATTCTATTCTATTTCCTTCTATTCTATTCTATTCTATTCTATTCTATTCTATTCTAATTCTATTCCATTCCATTCCATTCCATTCTATTCTTCTCTATTCTGTATTCTATTCTAATCTACTCTACTCTAGGCTACTCTATTGTAATTCTACTCTACTCTATTATATTCTAATTCTAATTCTACTCTACTCTACTTTACGCTATTCTAATTCTATTCTATTCTACTCTACTCTGCTCTTCTCTACTCTACTCTTCTCTTCTGTATTCTAATTCTATTCCACTCTACTCTATTCTAATACGATTCTACTCTTATCTACTCTATTCTGTATTCTATTCTAATTCTAATTCTAATTCTAATTCCAATTCCAATTCCAATTCCAATTCCAATTCCAATTCCAATTCCAATTCCAATTCCAATTCCAATTCTAATTCTAATTCTGTTTCTAATTCTGTTTCTAATTCTGTTTCTGATTCTACTCTATTCTGTATTCTATTCTGCTCTACTGTATTCTAATTTCTATTCTATTCTATTCTATTCTATTCTATTCTATTCTATTCTACTCTACTCTATTCTAATTCTATTCTATTCTATTTTACTCTATTCTATATTCTATTCTGCTCTACTCGATTCTAACTTCTATTCTATTCGGTTCTATTTTATTCAATTCAATTCAATTCTATTCTACTCTATCCTAATTCTATTCTAAACTACGCTACTCTATTCTCATTCTATTCCATTCCATTCCATTCTATTCTATTCTATTCTATTCTATTCTATTCTACTCTGCTCTACTCCTATTCTATTCTATTCTATTCTATTCTATTCTACTCTATTCTAATACTATTCCATTCCATTCCATTCTATTCTATTCTTCTCTATTCTGTATTGTATTCTAATCTACTCTAGTCTAGTGTACTCTATTGTAATTCTACTCTACTTTACTCTGCTCTACTCTACTCTACTCTTCTCTACTGTATTCTAATTCTATTCCACTCTCCTCTATTCTAATTCTATTCTACTCTTAGCTACTCTATTCTGTATTCTATTCTAATTCTAATTCTAATACTAATTCTAATTCTAATTCTAATTCTAATTCTAATTCTAATTCTAATTCTAATTCTAATTCTAATTCTAATTCTAATTCTAATTCTAATTCTAATTCTAATTCTAATTCTAATTCTAATTCTAATTCTAATTCTAATTCTAATTCTAATTCTAATTCTAATTCTAATTCTAATTCTAATTCTAATTCTAATTCTAATTCTAATTCTAATTCTAATTCTAATTCTAATTCTAATTCTAATTCTAATTCTACTCTTCTCTTCTTCATTCTAATTCTATTCCACTCTACTCTGTTCTAATTCGATTCTACTCTTAGCTACTCTATTCTGTATTCTATTCTACTCTATTCTAATTCTAATTCTAATTCTAATTCTAATTCTAATTCTAATTCTAATTCTAATTCTAATTCTAATTCTAATTCTAATTCTAATTCTAATTCTAATTCTAATTCTAATTCTAATTCTAATTCTAATTCTAATTCTAATTCTAATTCTAATTCTAATTCTAATTCTAATTCTAATTCTAATTCTAATTCTAATTCTAATTCTAATTCTAATTCTAATTCTAATTCTAATTCTAATTCTAATTCTAATTCTAGTGTACTCTATTGTAATTCTACTATACTCTACTCTGCTCTACTCTAATCTACTCTTCTCTACTGTATTCTAATTCTATTCTACTCTACTCTATTCTAATTCTATTCTATTCTATTCTATTCTATTCTATTCTATTCTATTCTATTCTCCTCTATTCTAATTCTATT
This sequence comes from Hydrophis major, assembly GCA_033807585.1. Lineage (NCBI taxonomy): Eukaryota > Metazoa > Chordata > Lepidosauria > Squamata > Elapidae > Hydrophis > Hydrophis major. The sequence goes on from JAUCBL010000208.1 coordinate 5,349, forward strand.
CTCCTCTAATCTATTCTGCTCTACTCTGCTCTACTCTGTTCTAATTCGATTCTACTCTACTCTGCTTTATTCTAATTCTACTCTACTCTACTCTACTCTATTCTAATTCTAATTCTACTCTACTCTACTTTACGCTATTCTAATTCTATTCTATTCTACTCTACTCTGCTCTACTCTACTTTACTCTTCTCTTCTGTATTCTAATTCTATTCCACTCTACTCTATTCTAATTCGATTCTACTCTTATCTACTCTATTCTGTATTCTATTCCAATTCCAATTCCAATTCCAATTCCAATTCCAATTCCAATTCCAATTCCAATTCCAATTCCAATTCCAATTCCAATTCCAATTCCAATTCCAATTCCAATTCCAATTCTAATTTAAATTCTAATTCTAATTCTAATTCTAATTCTAATTCTAATTCTAATTCTAATTCTAATTCTAATTCTAATTCTAATTCTAATTCTAATTCTAATTCTAATTCTAATTCTAATTCTATTCTATTCTATTCTACTCTATTCTAATTCTATTCCATTCCATTCTATTCTATTCTTCTCTATTCTGTATTCTATTCTACTCTACTCTTTTCTAGTCTACTCTATTGTAATTCTACTCTACTCTACTCTATTCTAATTCTCATTCTATTCTACTCTACTTTACGCTATTCTAATTCTATTCTATTCTACTCTACTCTTCTCTTCTTCATTCTAATTCTATTCCACTCTACTCTATTCTAATTCGATTCTACTCTTAGCTACTCTATTCTGTATTCTATTCTACTCCTAATTCTAATTCTAATTCTAATTCTAATTCTAATTCTAATTCTAATTCTAATTCTAATTCTAATTCTAATTCTAATTCTAATTCTAATTCTAATTCTAATTCTAATTCTAATTCTAATTCTAATTCTAATTCTAATTCTAATTCTAATTCTAATTCTAATTCTAATTCTGTTTCTGTTTCTGTTTCTGTTTCTGTTTCTGATTCTGATTCTGATTCTGATTCTGATTCTGATTCTGATTCTGATTCTACTCTATTCTGTATTCTATTCTGCTCTACTCGATTCTAACTTCTCTTCTATTCTGTTCTATTTTATTCAATTCAATTCAATTCTATTCTACTCTAACCTAATTCTATTCTAAACTACGCTACTCTATTCTAAACTACGCTACTCTATTCTAATTCTATTCCATTCCATTCTATTCTATTCTATTCTATTCTATTCTATTCTATTCTATTCTATTCTATTCTATTCTATTCTATTCTATTCTATTCTATTCTATTCTACTCTACTCCTATTCTATTCTATTCTTTTCCACTCTATTCTAATTCTATTCCACTCTACTCTATTCTAATTCGATTCTACTCTTAGCTACTCTATTCTGTATTCTATTCTAATTCTAATTCTAATTCTAATTCTAATTCTAATTCTAATTCTAATTCTAATTCTAATTCTAATTCTAATTCTAATTCTAATTCTAATTCTAATTCTAATTCTAATTCTAATTCTAATTCTAATTCTAATTCTAATTCTAATTCTAATTCTAATTCTAATTCTAATTCTAATTCTAATTCTAATTCTAATTCTAATTCTAATTCTAATTCTAATTCTAATTCTAATTCTAATTCTAATTCTAATTCTAATTCTAATTCTAATTCTAATTCTAATTCTAATTCTAATTCTAATTCTAATTCTAATTCTACTCTATTCTGTATTCTATTCTGCTCTACTCTATTCTAATTTCTATTCTATTTCATTCTATTCTATTCTATTCTATTCTATTCTATTCTATTCTATTCTATTCTATTCTATTCTATTCTATTCTATTTCATTCTATTCTATTCTATTCCATTCTATTCTATTCTATTCTATTCTATTCTATTCTACTCTATTCTAATTCTATTCCATTCCATTCTATTCTATTCTTCTCTATTCTGTATTCTATTCTACTCTACTCTACTCTAGTCTACCCTATTGTAATTCTACTCTACTCTACTCTACTCTACTCTAATTCTAATTCTACTCTACTCTACTTTACGCTATTCTAATTCTATTCTATTCTACTCTACTCTGCTCTACTCTACTCTACTCTTCTCTTCTCTTCTGTATTCTAATTCTATTCCACTCTACTCTACTCTAATTCTATTCTATTCTTTTCTATTCTATTCTACTCTACTCTACACTAATCTACTCCTATTCTATTCTATTCTATTCTATTCTATTCTATTCTATTCTATTCTGTTCTATTCTGTTCTATTCTGTTCTATTCTATTCTATTCTATTCTATTCTATTCTATTCTATTCTATTCTATTCTACTCTATTCTAATTCTATTCCATTCCATTCTATTCTATTCTTCTCTATTCTGTATGCTATTCTACTCTACTCTACTCTAGTCTACTCTATTGTAATTCTACTCTACTCTACTCTATTCTAATTCTAATAATACTCTAATCTACTACACGCTATTCTACTCTACTCTTCTCTTCTGTATTCTAATTCTATTCCACTCTACTCTATTCTAATTCAATTCTACTCTTATCTACTCTATTCTGTATTCTATTCTAATTCTAATTCTAATTCTAATTCTAGTTCTAGTTCTAGTTCTAGTTCTAGTTCTAGTTCTAGTTCTGTTTCTGTTTCTGTTTCTGTTTCTGTTTCTGTTTCTGTTTCTGTTTCTGATTCTGATTCTGATTCTGATTCTGATTCTGATTCTGATTCTGATTCTGATTCTGATTCTGATTCTGATTCTGATTCTGATTCTGATTCTGATTCTGATTCTGATTCTGATTCTGATTCTGATTCTGATTCTGATTCTACTCTATTCTGTATTCTATTCTGCTCTACTCTATTCTAATTTCTATTCTATTCTATTCTATTTCATTCTATTCTATTCTATTCTATTCTATTCTATTCTATTCTATTCTATTCTATTCTATTCTATTCTATTCTATTCTACTCTATTCTAATTCTATTCCATTCCATTCTATTCTATTCTTCTCTATTCTGTATTCTATTCTAATCTACTCTACTCTAGTCTACTCTGTTGTAATACTACTCTACTCTACTCTATTCTAATTCTAATTCTACTCTACTCTACTTTACGCTATTCTAATTCTATTCTATTCTACTCTACTCTGCTCTACTCTACTCTACTCTACTCTAATTCTATTCTATTCTTTTCTATTCTATTCTACTCTACTCTACACTAATCTACTCCTATTCTATTCTATTCTATTCTATTCTATTCTATTCTATTCTATTCTATTCTATTCTATTCTATTCTATTCTATTCTATTCTACTCCATTCTAATTCTATTCCATTCCATTCCATTCTATTCTATTCTATTCTTCTCTATTCTGTATTGTATTCTAATCTACTCTAGTCTGGTGTACTCTATTGTAATTCTACTATACTCTACTCTGCTCTACTCTACTCTACTCTTCTCTACTGTATTCTAATTCTATTCCACTCTACTCTATTCTAATTCTATTCTACTCTTAGCTACTCTATTCTGTATTCTATTCTAATTCTAATTCTAATTCTGATTCTGATTCTGATTATGATTCTGATTCTGATTCTGATTCTGATTCTGATTCTGATTCTGATTCTGATTCTGATTCTGATTCTGATTCTGATTCTGATTCTGATTCTGATTCTGATTCTACTCTATTCTGTATTCTATTCTGCTCTACTCTATTCTAATTTCTATTCTATTCTATTTCATTCTATTATATTCTCTTCTCTTCTATTCTACTCTATTCTAATTCTATTCCATTCCATTCTATTCTATTCTTCTCTATTCTGTATTCTATTCTAATCTACTCTACTCTAGTCTACTCTGTTGTAATTCTACTCTACTCTACTCTATTCTAATTCTAATTCTACTCTACTCTACTTTACGCTATTCTAATTCTATTCTATTCTACTCTACTCTGCTCTACTCTACTCTACTCTAATTCTATTCTATTCTTTTCTATTCTATTCTACTCTACTCTACACTAATCTACTCCTATTCTATTCTATTCTATTCTATTCTATTCTATTCTATTCTATTCTATTCTATTCTATTCTATTCTATTCTATTCTATTCTATTCTATTCTATTCTATTCTATTTTATTCTATTCTATTCTATTCTATTCTATTCTATTCTATTCTACTCCATTCTAATTCTATTCCATTCCATTCCATTCTATTCTATTCTATTCTTCTCTATTCTGTATTGTATTCTAATCTACTCTAGTCTGGTGTACTCTATTGTAATTCTACTATACTCTACTCTGCTCTACTCTACTCTACTCTTCTCTACTGTATTCTAATTCTATTCCACTCTACTCTATTCTAATTCTATTCTACTCTTAGCTACTCTATTCTGTATTCTATTCTAATTCTAATTCTAATTCTAATTCTGATTCTGATTCTGATTCTGATTCTGATTCTGATTCTGATTCTGATTCTGATTCTGATTCTGATTCTGATTCTGATTCTGATTCTACTCTATTCTGTATTCTATTCTGCTCTACTCTATTCTAATTTCTATTCTATTCTATTCTATTTTATTTTATTCTATTCTATTCTATTCTATTTCCTTCTATTCTATTCTATTCTATTCTATTCTATTCTATTCTAATTCTATTCCATTCCATTCCATTCCATTCTATTCTTCTCTATTCTGTATTCTATTCTAATCTACTCTACTCTAGGCTACTCTATTGTAATTCTACTCTACTCTACTATATTCTAATTCTAATTCTACTCTACTCTACTTTACGCTATTCTAATTCTATTCTATTCTACTCTACTCTGCTCTTCTCTACTCTACTCTTCTCTTCTGTATTCTAATTCTATTCCACTCTACTCTATTCTAATACGATTCTACTCTTATCTACTCTATTCTGTATTCTATTCTAATTCTAATTCTAATTCTAATTCCAATTCCAATTCCAATTCCAATTCCAATTCCAATTCCAATTCCAATTCCAATTCCAATTCCAATTCCAATTCCAATTCCAATTCCAATTCTAATTCTAATTCTGTTTCTAATTCTGTTTCTAATTCTGTTTCTGATTCTACTCTATTCTGTATTCTATTCTGCTCTACTGTATTCTAATTTCTATTCTATTCTATTCTATTCTATTCTATTCTATTCTATTCTACTCTACTCTATTCTAATTCTATTCTATTCTATTTTACTCTATTCTATATTCTATTCTGCTCTACTCGATTCTAACTTCTATTCTATTCGGTTCTATTTTATTCAATTCAATTCAATTCTATTCTACTCTATCCTAATTCTATTCTAAACTACGCTACTCTATTCTCATTCTATTCCATTCCATTCCATTCTATTCTATTCTATTCTATTCTATTCTATTCTATTCTACTCTGCTCTACTCCTATTCTATTCTATTCTATTCTATTCTATTCTACTCTATTCTAATACTATTCCATTCCATTCCATTCTATTCTATTCTTCTCTATTCTGTATTGTATTCTAATCTACTCTAGTCTAGTGTACTCTATTGTAATTCTACTCTACTTTACTCTGCTCTACTCTACTCTACTCTTCTCTACTGTATTCTAATTCTATTCCACTCTCCTCTATTCTAATTCTATTCTACTCTTAGCTACTCTATTCTGTATTCTATTCTAATTCTAATTCTAATACTAATTCTAATTCTAATTCTAATTCTAATTCTAATTCTAATTCTAATTCTAATTCTAATTCTAATTCTAATTCTAATTCTAATTCTAATTCTAATTCTAATTCTAATTCTAATTCTAATTCTAATTCTAATTCTAATTCTAATTCTAATTCTAATTCTAATTCTAATTCTAATTCTAATTCTAATTCTAATTCTAATTCTAATTCTAATTCTAATTCTAATTCTAATTCTAATTCTAATTCTAATTCTAATTCTAATTCTAATTCTAATTCTAATTCTAATTCTACTCTTCTCTTCTTCATTCTAATTCTATTCCACTCTACTCTGTTCTAATTCGATTCTACTCTTAGCTACTCTATTCTGTATTCTATTCTACTCTATTCTAATTCTAATTCTAATTCTAATTCTAATTCTAATTCTAATTCTAATTCTAATTCTAATTCTAATTCTAATTCTAATTCTAATTCTAATTCTAATTCTAATTCTAATTCTAATTCTAATTCTAATTCTAATTCTAATTCTAATTCTAATTCTAATTCTAATTCTAATTCTAATTCTAATTCTAATTCTAGTGTACTCTATTGTAATTCTACTATACTCTACTCTGCTCTACTCTAATCTACTCTTCTCTACTGTATTCTAATTCTATTCTACTCTACTCTATTCTAATTCTATTCTATTCTATTCTATTCTATTCTATTCTATTCTCCTCTATTCTAATTCTATTCTCCTCTAATCTATTCTGCTCTACTCTGCTCTACTCTGTTCTAATTCGATTCTACTCTACTCTGCTTTATTCTAATTCTACTCTACTCTACTCTACTCTATTCTAATTCTAATTCTACTCTACTCTACTTTACGCTATTCTAATTCTATTCTATTCTACTCTACTCTGCTCTACTCTACTTTACTCTTCTCTTCTGTATTCTAATTCTATTCCACTCTACTCTATTCTAATTCGATTCTACTCTTATCTACTCTATTCTGTATTCTATTCCAATTCCAATTCCAATTCCAATTCCAATTCCAATTCCAATTCCAATTCCAATTCCAATTCCAATTCCAATTCCAATTCCAATTCCAATTCTAATTTAAATTCTAATTCTAATTCTAATTCTAATTCTAATTCTAATTCTAATTCTAATTCTAATTCTAATTCTAATTCTAATTCTATTCTATTCTATTCTACTCTATTCTAATTCTATTCCATTCCATTCTATTCTATTCTTCTCTATTCTGTATTCTATTCTACTCTACTCTTTTCTAGTCTACTCTATTGTAATTCTACTCTACTCTACTCTATTCTAATTCTCATTCTATTCTACTCTACTTTACGCTATTCTAATTCTATTCTATTCTACTCTACTCTTCTCTTCTTCATTCTAATTCTATTCCACTCTACTCTATTCTAATTCGATTCTACTCTTAGCTACTCTATTCTGTATTCTATTCTACTCCTAATTCTAATTCTAATTCTAATTCTAATTCTAATTCTAATTCTAATTCTAATTCTAATTCTAATTCTAATTCTAATTCTAATTCTAATTCTAATTCTAATTCTAATTCTAATTCTAATTCTAATTCTAATTCTAATTCTAATTCTAATTCTAATTCTAATTCTAATTCTAATTCTAATTCTAATTCTGTTTCTGTTTCTGTTTCTGTTTCTGTTTCTGTTTCTGTTTCTGATTCTGATTCTGATTCTGATTCTGATTCTGATTCTGATTCTGATTCTACTCTATTCTGTATTCTATTCTGCTCTACTCGATTCTAACTTCTATTCTGTTCTATTTTATTCAATTCAATTCAATTCTATTCTACTCTAACCTAATTCTATTCTAAACTACGCTACTCTATTCTAAACTACGCTACTCTATTCTAATTCTATTCCATTCCATTCTATTCTATTCTATTCTATTCTATTCTATTCTATTCTATTCTATTCTATTCTATTCTATTCTACTCTACTCTACTCTACTCTACTCTACTCCTATTCTATTCTATTCTATTCTACTCTATTCTAATTCGATTCTACTCTTATCTACTCTATTCTGTATTCTATTCTAATTCTAATTCTAATTCCAATTCCAATTCCAATTCCAATTCCAATTCCAATTCCAATTCCAATTCTAATTCTAATTCTAATTCTAATTCTAATTCTAATTCTAATTCTAATTCTAATTCTAATTCTAATTCTAATTCTAATTCTAATTCTAATTCTAATTCTAATTCTAATTCTAATTCTAATTCTACTCTATTCTGTATTCTATTCTGCTCTACTCTATTCTAATTTCTATTCTATTTCATTCTATTCTATTCTATTCTATTCTATTCTATTCTATTCTATTCTATTCTATTCTATTCTACTCTATTCTAATTCTATTCCATTCCATTCTATTCTATTCTTCTCTATTCTGTATTCTATTCTACTCTACTCTACTCTAGTCTACCCTATTGTAATTCTACTCTACTCTACTCTACTCTATTCTAATTCTAATTCTACTCTACTCCACTTTACGCTATTCTAATTCTATTCTATTCTACTCTACTCTGCTCTACTCTACTCTACTCTACTCTAATTCTATTCTATTCTTTTCTATTCTATTCTACTCTACTCTACACTAATCTACTCCTATTCTCTTCTCTTCTATTCTATTCTATTCTATTCTATTCTATTCTATTCTATTCTATTCTATTCTATTTTGTTCTATTCTGTTCTATTCTATTCTATTCTATTCTATTCTATTCTATTCTATTCTATTCTACTCTACTCTACTCTACTCTACTCTACTCTACTCTACTCCTATTCTATTCTATTCTATTCTACTCTATTCTAATTCGATTCTACTCTTATCTACTCTATTCTGTATTCTATTCTAATTCTAATTCTAATTCCAATTCCAATTCCAATTCCAATTCCAATTCCAATTCCAATTCCAATTCCAATTCCAATTCCAATTCCAATTCTAATTCTAATTCTAATTCTAATTCTAATTCTAATTCTAATTCTAATTCTAATTCTAATTCTAATTCTAATTCTAATTCTAATTCTAATTCTAATTCTAATTCTAATTCTAATTCTAATTCTAATTCTAATTCTAATTCTGTTTCTAATTCTGTTTCTGATTCTGATTCTACTCTATTCTGTATTCTATTCTGCTCTACTCTATTCTAATTTCTATTCTATTCCATTCTATTCTATTCTATTCTATTCTATTCTATTCTATTCTATTCTATTCTATTCTATTCTATTCTATTCTACTCTACTCTATTCTAATTCTATTCTATTCTATTCTATTCTCCTCTATTCTAATTCTATTCTACTCTAATCTATTCTGCTCTACTCTGCTCTACTCTGTTCTAATTCGATTCTACTCTACTCTGCTTTATTCTAATTCTACTCTACTCTACTCTACTCTATTCTAATTCTAATTCTACTCTACTCTACTTTACGCTATTCTAATTCTATTCTATTCTACTCTACTCTGCTCTACTCTACTCTACTCTTCTCTTCTCTTCTGTATTCTAATTCTATTCCACTCTACTCTATTCTAATTCGATTCTACTCTTATCTACTCTATTCTGTATTCTATTCTAATTCCAATTCCAATTCCAATTCCAATTCCAATTCCAATTCCAATTCCAATTCCAATTCCAATTCCAATTCCAATTCCAATTCCAATTCCAATTCCAATTCCAATTCCAATTCCAATTCCAATTCCAATTCCAATTCCAATTCCAATTCCAATTCCAATTCCAATTCCAATTCCAATTCCAATTCCAATTCCAATTCTAATTCTAATTCTAATTCTAATTCTAATTCTAATTCTAATTCTAATTCTAATTCTAATTCTAATTCTAATTCTACTCTATTCTGTATTCTATTCTGCTCTACTCTATTCTAATTTCTATTCTATTTCATTCTATTCTATTCTATTCTATTCTATTCTATTCTATTCTATTCTATTCTATTCTAATTCTAATTCTAATTCTATTCCATTCCATTCTATTCTATTCTTCTCTATTCTGTATTCTATTCTACTCTATTCTAATTTCTATTCTATTCTATTCTATTCTATTCTATTCTATTCTATTCTATTCTATTCTATTCTATTCTATTCTATTCTACTCTATTCTAATTCTATTCCACTCCACTCTATTCTAATTCGATTCTACTCTTATCTACTCTATTCTGTATTCAATTCTAATTCTAATTCCAATTCCAATTCCAATTCCAATTCCAATTCCAATTCCAATTCCAATTCCAATTCCAATTCCAATTCCAATTCCAATTCTAATTCTGTTTCTGTTTCTGTTTCTGTTTCTGTTTCTGTTTCTGTTTCTGTTTCTCTTTCTGTTTCTGTTTCTGTTTCTGTTTCTGTTTCTGTTTCTGTTTCTGTTTCTGTTTCTGTTTCTGTTTCTGTTTCTGTTTCTGATTCTGATTCTGATTCTGATTCTGATTCTGATTCTGATTCTGATTCTACTCTATTCTGTATTCTATTCTGCTCAACTCAATTCTAACTTCTCTTCTATTCTGTTCTATTTTATTCAATTCAATTCAATTCTATTCTACTCTAACCTAATTCTATTCTAAACTACGCTACTCTATTCTAAACTACGCTACTCTATTCTAATTCTATTCCATTCTATTCTATTCTATTCTATTCTATTCTATTCTATTCTATTCTATTCTATTCTATTCTATTCTATTCTATTCTATTCTATTCTATTCTACTCTACTCTACTCTACTCTACTCTACTCTACTCCTATTCTATTCTATTCTATTCTATTCTATTCTATTCTATTCTATTCTATTCTATTCTATTCTATTCTATTCTACTCTATTCTAATTCTATTCCATTCCATTCTATTCTATTCTATTCTATTCTTCTCTATTCTGTATTGTATTCTAATCTACTCTAGTCTAGTGTACTCTATTGTAATTCTACTCGACTCTACTCTTCTCTACTGTATTCTAATTCTATTCCACTCTGCTCTATTCTAATTCTATTCTACTCTTAGCTACTCTATTCTGAATTCTATTCTAATTCTAATACTAATTCTAATTCTAATTCTAATTCTGATTCTGATTCTGATTCTGATTCTGATTCTGATTCTGATTCTGATTCTGATTCTGATTCTGATTCTGATTCTGATTCTGATTCTGATTCTGATTCTGATTCTGATTCTGATTCTGATTCTGATTCTGATTCTGATTCTGATTCTGTTTCTGTTTCTGTTTCTGTTTCTGATTCTGATTCTGATTCTGATTCTACTCTATTCTGTATTCTATTCTGCTCTACTCGATTCTAACTTCTCTTCTATTCTGTTCTATTTTATTCAATTCAATTCAATTCTATTCTATTCTACTCTACTCTACTCTACTCTACTCTACTCTACTCTACTCTACTCCTATTCTATTCTATTCTATTCTTTTCTACTCTATTCTAATTCTATTCCACTCTACTCTATTCTAATTCGATTCTACTCTTATCTACTCTATTCTGTATTCAATTCTAATTCTAATTCCAATTCCAATTCCAATTCCAATTCCAATTCCAATTCCAATTCCAATTCCAATTCCAATTCCAATTCCAATTCCAATTCCAATTCCAATTCCAATTCCAATTCCAATTCCAATTCCAATTCCAATTCTAATTCTAATTCTAATTCTAATTCTAATTCTACTCTATTCTGTATTCTATTCTGCTCTACTCTATTCTAATTTCTATTCTATTTCATTCTATTCTATTCTATTCTATTCTATTCTATTCTATTCTATTCTATTCTATTCTATTCTATTCTATTCTATTCTATTTCATTCTATTCTATTCTATTCTATTCTATTCTATTCTATTCTATTCTATTCCATTCTATTCTATTCTATTCTATTCTATTCTACTCTATTCTAATTCTATTCCATTCCATTCTATTCTATTCTTCTCTATTCTGTATTCTATTCTACTCTACTCTACTCTAGTCTACCCTATTGTAATTCTACTCTACTCTACTCTACTCTATTCTAATTCTAATTCTACTCTAATCTACTTCACGCTATTCTACTCTACTCTTCTCTTCTGTATTCTAATTCTATTCCACTCTACTCTATTCTAATTCAATTCTACTCTTATCTACTCTATTCTGTATTCTATTCTAATTCTAATTCTAATACTAATTCTAATTCTAATTCTAATTCTAATTCTAATTCTAATTCTAATTCTAATTCTAATTCTAATTCTAATTCTAATTCTAATTCTAATTCTAATTCTAATTCTAATTCTAGTTCTAGTTCTAGTTCTAGTTCTAGTTCTGTTTCTGTTTCTGTTTCTGTTTCTGTTTCTGTTTCTGTTTCTGTTTCTGTTTCTGTTTCTGATTCTGATTCTGATTCTGATTCTGATTCTGATTCTGATTCTGATTCTGATTCTGATTCTGATTCTGATTCTGATTCTGATTCTGATTCTGATTCTGATTCTGATTCTGATTCTGATTCTGATTCTACTCTATTCTGTATTCTATTCTGCTCTACTCTATTCTAATTTCTATTCTATTCTATTTCATTCTATTCTATTCTATTCTATTCTACTCTATTCTAATTCTATTCCATTCCATTCTATTCTATTCTTCTCTATTCTGTATTCTATTCTAATCTACTCTACTCTAGTCTACTCTGTTGTAATTCTACTCTACTCTACTCTATTCTAATTCTAATTCTACTCTACTCTACTTTACGCTATTCTAATTCTATTCTATTCTACTCTACTCTGCTCTACTCTACTCTACTCTACTCTAATTCTATTCTATTCTTTTCTATTCTATTCTACTCTACTCTACACTAATCTACTCCTACTCTATTTTATTCTATTCTATTCTATTCTATTCTATTCTATTCTATTCTATTCTATTCTATTCTATTCTATTCTATTCTATTCTATTCTACTCCATTCTAATTCTATTCCATTCCATTCCATTCTATTCTATTCTATTCTTCTCTATTCTGTATTGTATTCTAATCTACTCTAGTCTAGTGTACTCTATTGTAATTCTACTATACTCCACTCTGCTCTACTCTACTCTACTCTTCTCTACTGTATTCTAATTCTATTCCACTCTATTCTAATTATATTCTACTCTTAGCTACTCTATTCTGTATTCTATTCTAATTCTAATTCTAATTCTAATTCTAATTCTAATTCTAATTCTAATTCTAATTCTAATTCTAATTCTAATTCTAATTCTAATTCTAATTCTAATTCTAATTCTAATTCTAATTCTAATTCTAATTCTAATTCTAATTCTAATTCTAATTCTAATTCTAATTCTAATTCTAATTCTAATTCTAATTCTAATTCTAATTCTAATTCTAATTCTAATTCTAATTCTAATTCTAATTCTAATTCTAATTCTAATTCTAATTCTAATTCTACTCTATTCTGTATTCTATTCTGCTCTACTCTATTCTAATTTCTATTCAATTTCATTCTATTCTATTCTATTCTATTCTATTCTATTCTATTCTATTTCATTCTATTCTATTCTATTCTATTCTATTCTATTCTATTCTATTCTATTCTATTCTATTCTATTCTATTCTATTCTATTCTATTCTAATTCTATTCCATTCCATTCTATTCTTCTCTATTCTGTATTCTATTCTACTCTATTCTAATTTCTATTCTATTCTATTCTATTGTATTCTATTCCATTCTATTCTATTCTATTCTATTCTATTCTATTCTACTCTATTCTAATTCTATTCCACTCCACTCTATTCTAATTCGATTCTACTCTTATCTACTCTATTCTGTATTCAATTCTAATTCTAATTCCAATTCCAATTCCAATTCCAATTCCAATTCCAATTCCAATTCCAATTCCAATTCCAATTCTAATTCTAATTCTGTTTCTGTTTCTGTTTCTGTTTCTGTTTCTGTTTCTGTTTCTGTTTCTGTTTCTGTTTCTGTTTCTGTTTCTGTTTCTGTTTCTGTTTCTGTTTCTGTTTCTGTTTCTGTTTCTGTTTCTGTTTCTGTTTCTGTTTCTGATTCTGATTCTGATTCTGATTCTGATTCTGATTCTGATTCTGATTCTGATTCTGATTCTGATTCTACTCTATTCTGTATTGTATTCTAATCTACTCTAGTCTAGTGTACTCTATTGTAATTCTACTCTACTCTACTCTTCTCTACTGTATTCTAATTCTATTCCACTCTGCTCTATTCTAATTCTATTCTACTCTTAGCTACTCTATTCTGTATTCTATTCTAATTCTAATTCTAATACTAATTCTAATTCTAATTCTAATTCTAATTCTGATTCTGATTCTGATTCTGATTCTGATTCTGATTCTGATTCTGATTCTGATTCTGATTCTGATTCTGTTTCTGTTTCTGTTTCTGTTTCTGTTTCTGTTTCTGTTTCTGTTTCTGTTTCTGTTTCTGTTTCTGTTTCTGTTTCTGTTTCTGATTCTGATTCTGATTCTACTCTGTTCTGTATTCTATTCTGCTCTACTCGATTCTAACTTCTCTTCTATTCTGTTCTATTTTATTCAATTCAATTCAATTCTATTCTACTCTAACCTAATTCTATTCTAAACTACGCTACTCTATTCTAAACTACGCTACTCTATTCTAATTCTATTCTATTCTATTCTATTCTATTCTATTCTATTCTATTCTATTCTATTCTATTCTACTCTACTCTACTCTACTCTACTCTACTCTACTCTACTCCTATTCTATTCTATTCTATTCTATTCTTTTCTACTCTATTTTAATTCTATTCCACTCTACTCTATTCTAATTCGATTCTACTCTTATCTACTCTATTCTGTATTCAATTCTAATTCTAATTCCAATTCCAATTCCAATTCCAATTCCAATTCCAATTCCAATTCCAATTCCAATTCCAATTCCAATTCCAATTCCAATTCCAATTCCAATTCCAATTCCAATTCCAATTCCAATTCCAATTCCAATTCTAATTCTAATTCTAATTCTAATTCTAATTCTAATTCTAATTCTAATTCTACTCTATTCTGTATTCTATTCTGCTCTACTCTATTCTAATTTCTATTCTATTCTATTCTATTCTATTCTATTCTATTCTATTCTATTCTATTCTATTCTATTCTATTCTATTCTATTCTATTCTATTCTATTCTATTCTATTCTATTCTATTCCATTCTATTCTATTCTATTCTATTCTACTCTATTCTAATTCTATTCCATTCCATTCTATTCTATTCTTCTCTATTCTGTATTCTATTCTACTCTACTCTACTCTAGTCTACCCTGTTGTAATTCTACTCTACTCTACTCTACTCTATTCTAATTCTAATTCTACTCTAATCTACTTCACGCTATTCTACTCTACTCTTCTCTTCTGTATTCTAATTCTATTCCACTCTACTCTATTCTAATTCAATTCTACTCTTATCTACTCTATTCTGTATTCTATTCTAATTCTAATTCTAATACTAATTCTAATTCTAATTCTAATTCTAATTCTAATTCTAATTCTAATTCTAATTCTAATTCTAATTCTAATTCTAATTCTAATTCTAATTCTAATTCTAATTCTAATTCTAATTCTAGTTCTAGTTCTAGTTCTAGTTCTAGTTCTAGTTCTAGTTTTGTTTCTGTTTCTGTTTCTGTTTCTGTTTCTGTTTCTGTTTCTGTTTCTGTTTCTGTTTCTGATTCTGATTCTGATTCTGATTCTGATTCTGATTCTGATTCTGATTCTGATTCTGATTCTGATTCTGATTCTGATTCTGATTCTGATTCTGATTCTGATTCTGATTCTGATTCTGATTCTGATTCTGATTCTACTCTATTCTGTATTCTATTCTGCTCTACTCTATTCTAATTTCTATTCTATTCTATTTCATTCTATTCTATTCTATTCTATTCTATTCTACTCTATTCTAATTCTATTCCATTCCATTCTATTCTATTCTTCTCTATTCTGTATTCTATTCTAATCTACTCTACTCTAGTCTACTCTGTTGTAATTCTACTCTACTCTACTCTATTCTAATTCTAATTCTACTCTACTCTACTTTACGCTATTCTAATTCTATTCTATTCTACTCTACTCTGCTCTACTCTACTCTACTCTACTCTAATTCTATTCTATTCTTTTCTATTCTATTCTACTCTACTCTACACTAATCTACTCCTATTCTATTCTATTCTATTCTATTCTATTCTATTCTATTCTATTCTATTCTATTCTATTCTATTCTATTCTACTCTATTCTAATTCTATTCCATTCCATTCCATTCTATTCTATTCTATTCTTCTCTATTCTGTATTCTATTCTAATCTACTCTACTCTAGGCTACTCTATTGTAATTCTACTCTACTCTACTCTACTCTAATTCTGATTCTACTCTACTCTACTTTACGCTATTCTAATTCTATTCTATTCTACTCTACTCTGCTCTACTCTACTCTACTCTTCTCTTCTGTATTCTAATTCTATTCCACTCTACTCTATTCTAATTCGATTCTACTCTTATCTACTCTATTCTGTATTCTATTCTAATTCTAATTCTAATTCTAATTCTAATTCTAATTCTAATTCTAATTCTAATTCTAATTCTAATTCTAATTCTAATTCTAATTCTAATTCTAATTCTAATTCTAATTCTAATTCTAATTCTAATTCTAATTCTAATTCTAATTCTAATTCTAATTCTAATTCTAATTCTAATTCTAATTCTAATTCTAATTCTAATTCTAATTCTAATTCTAATTCTAATTCTAATTCTAATTCTAATTCTAATTCTAATTCGAAATCTAATTCGAAATCTAATTCTAATTCTAATTCTAATTCTAATTCTGTCTCTGTCTCTGTCTCTGTCTCTGTCTCTGTCTCTGTCTCTGTCTCTGTCTCTGTCTCTGTTTCTGTTTCTGTTTCTGTTTCTGTTTCTGTTTCTGTTTCTGTTTCTGTTTCTGTTTCTGTTTCTGTTTCTCTTTCTGATTCTGATTCTGATTCTGATTCTGATTCTACTCTATTCTGTATTCTATTCTGCTATACTCTATTCTAATTTCTATTCTATTCTATTCTTTTCTATTCTATTCTATTCTATTCTATTCTATTCTATTCTATTCTATTCTATTCTATTCTATTCTATTCTATTCTATTCTATTCTATTCTATTCTACTCTATTCTAATTCTATTCTATTCTATTCTATTCTATTCTCCTCTATTCTAATTCTATTCTACTCTAATCTATTCTGCTCTACTCTGCTCTACTCTGTTCTAATTCGATTCTACTCTACTCTGCTTTATTCTAATTCTACTCTACTCTACTTTACGCTATTCTAATTCTATTCTATTCTACTCTACTCTGCTCTACTCTACTCTACTCTTCTCTTCTGTATTCTAATTCTATTCCACTCTACTCTATTCTAATTCGATTCTACTCTTATCTACTCTATTCTGTATTCTATTCCAATTCCAATTCCAATTCCAATTCCAATTCCAATTCCAATTCCAATTCCAATTCCAATTCCAATTCCAATTCCAATTCCAATTCCAATTCCAATTCCAATTCCAATTCCAATTCCAATTCCAATTCCAATTCTAATTCTAATTCTAATTCTAATTCTAATTCTAATTCTACTCTATTCTGTATTCTATTCTGCTCTACTCTATTCTAATTTCTATTCTATTCTATTCTATTCTATTCTATTCTATTCTATTCTATTCTATTCTACTCTACTCTATTCTAATTCTATTCTATTCTATTCTACTCTATTCTATATTCTATTCTGCTCTACTCGATTCTAACTTCTATTCTATTCGGTTCTATTTTATTCAATTCAATTCAATTCTATTCTACTCTATCCTAATTCTATTCTAAACTACGCTACTCTATTCTAATTCTATTCCATTCCATTCCATTCTATACTATTCTATTCTTCTCTATTCTGTATTGTATTCTAATCTACTCTAGTCTAATGTACTCTATTGTAATTCTACTCTACTCTACTCTACTCTATTCTAATTCTAATTCTACTCTACTCTACTTTACGCTATTCTAATTCTATTCTATTCTACTCTACTCTGCTCTACTCTACTCTACTCTACACTAATCTACTCCTATTCTATTCTATTTTATTCTATTCTGTTCTGTTCTGTTCTATTCTATTCTATTCTATTCTATTCTATTCTATTCTATTCTACTCTATTCTAATTCTATTCCATTCCATTCTATTCTATTCTTCTCTATTCTGTATACTATTCTACTCTACTCTACTCTAGTCTACTCTGTTGTAATTCTACTCTACTCTACTCTATTCTAATTCTAATTCTACTCTAATCTACTTCACGCTATTCTACTCTACTCTTCTCTTCTGTATTCTAATTCTATTCCACTCTACTCTATTCTAATTCAATTCTACTCTTATCTACTCTATTTTGTATTCTATTCTAATTCTAATTCTAATTCTAATACTAATTCTAATTCTAATTCTAATTCTAATTCTAATTCTAATTCTAATTCTAATTCTAATTCTAATTCTAATTCTAATTCTAATTCTAATTCTAATTCTAATTCTAATTCTAATTCTAATTCTAATTCTAATTCTAATTCTAATTCTAATTCTAATTCTAATTCTAATTCTAATTCTAGTTCTAGTTCTAATTCTAATTCTAATTATGTTTCTGTTTCTGTTTCTGTTTCTGTTTCTGTTTCTGTTTCTGTTTCTGACTCTGATTCTGATTCTGATTCTGATTCTGATTCTGATTCTGATTCTGATTCTGATTCTGATTCTGATTCTGATTCTGATTCTGATTCTGATTCTACTCTATTCTGTATTCTATTCTGCTCTACTCTATTCTAATTTCTATTCTATTCTATTATATTTCATTCTATTCTATTCTATTCTATTCTATTCTACTCTATTCTAATTCTAATTCTGTTCCATTCCATTCTATTCTATTCTTCTCTATTCTGTATTCTATTCTAATCTCCTCTCCTCTAGTCTACTCTATTGTAATTCTACTCTACTCTACTCTATTCTAATTCTAATTCTACTCTACTCTACTTTACGCTATTCTAATTCTATTCTATTCTACTCTACTCTGCTCTACTCTACTCTACTCTACTCTAATTCTATTCTATTCTTTTCTATTCTATTCTACTCTACTCTACACTAATCTACTCCTATTCTATTCTATTCTATTCTATTCTATTCTATTCTATTCTATTCTATTCTATTCTATTCTATTCTATTCTATTCTATTCTACTCCATTCTAATTCTATTCCATTCCATTCCATTCTATTCTATTCTATTCTTCTCTATTCTGTATTGTATTCTAATCTACTCTAGTCTAGTGTACTCTATTGTAATTCTACTATACTCTACTCTGCTCTACTCTACTCTACTCTTCTCTACTGTATTCTAATTCTATTCCACTCTACTCTATTCTAATTCTATTCTACTCTTAGCTACTCTATTCTGTATTCTATTCTAATTCTAATTCTGATTCTGATTCTGATTCTGATTCTGATTCTGATTCTGATTCTGATTCTGATTCTGATTCTGATTCTGATTCTGATTCTGATTCTGATTCTGATTCTGATTCTGATTCTGATTCTGATTCTGATTCTGATTCTGATTCAACTCTATTCTGTATTCTATTCTGCTCTACTCTATTCTAATTTCTATTCTATTCTATTCTATTCTATTCTATTCTATTCTATTCTATTCTATTTTATTCTATTCTATTCTATTCTATTTCCTTCTATTCTATTCTATTCTATTCTAATTCTATTCCATTCCATTCAATTCTATTCTTCTCTATTCTGTATTCTATTCTACTCTATTCTAATTCTAATTCTAATTCTAATTCTGTTTCTGTTTCTGTTTCTGTTTCTGTTTCTGTTTCTGTTTCTGTTTCTGTTTCTGTTTCTGTTTCTGTTTCTGTTTCTGTTTCTGTTTCTGTTTCTGTTTCTGTTTCTGTTTCTGTTTCTGTTTCTGTTTCTGTTTCTGTTTCTGTTTCTGTTTCTGATTCTGTTTCTGTTTCTGTTTCTGTTTCTGTTTCTGTTTCTGTTTCTGTTTCTGTTTCTGTTTCTGTTTCTGTTTCTGTTTCTGTTTCTGATTCTACTCTATTCTGTATTCTATTCTGCTCTACTCGATTCTAACTTCTCTTCTATTCTGTTCTATTTTATTCAATTCAATTCAGTTCTATTCTACTCTAACCTAATTCTATTCTAAACTACGCTACTCTATTCTAAACTACTCTACTGTATTCTAATTCTATTCCATTCCATTCTATTCTATTCTATTCTATTCTATTCTATTCTATTCTACTCTACTCTACTCTACTCCTATTCTATTCTATTCTATTCTATTCTATTCTATTCTATTCTATTCTATTCTATTCTATTCTATTCTATTCTATTCTACTCTATTCTAATTCTAATTCTATTCCATTCCATTCCATTCTATTCTATTCTATTCTTCTCTATTCTGTATTCTATTCTAATCTACTCTACTCTAGGCTACTCTATTGTAATTCTACTCTACTCTACTCTACTCTAATTCTGATTCTACTCTACTCTACTTTACGCTATTCTAATTCTATTCTATTCTACTCTATTCTGCTCTACTCTACTCTACTCTTCTCTTCTGTATTCTAATTCTATTCCACTCTACTCTATTCTAATTCGATTCTACTCTTATCTACTCTATTCTGTATTTTATTCTAATTCTAATTCTAATTCTAATTCTAATTCTAATTCTAATTCTGTCTCTGTCTCTGTCTCTGTCTCTGTCTCTGTTTCTGTTTCTGTTTCTGTTTCTGTTTCTGTTTCTGTTTCTGTTTCTCTTTCTGATTCTGATTCTGATTCTGATTCTGATTCTGATTCTGATTCTACTCTATTCTGTATTCTATTCTGCTCTACTCTATTCTAATTTCTATTCTATTCTATTCTATTCTTTTCTATTCTTTTCTATTCTATTCTATTCTATTCTATTCTATTCTATTCTATTCTACTCTATTCTAATTCTATTCTATTCTATTCTATTCTATTCTATTCTATTCTATTCTATTCTATTCTATTCTATTCTATTCTATTCTATTCTCCTCTATTCTAATTCTATTCTACTCTAATCTATTCTGCTCTACTCTGCTCTACTCTGTTCTAATTCGATTCTACTCTACTCTGCTTTATTCTAATTCTACTCTACTCTACTTTACGGTATTCTAATTCTATTCTATTCTACTCTACTCTGCTCTGCTCTACTCTACTCTTCTCTTCTGTATTCTAATTCTATTCCACTCTACTCTATTCTAATTCGATTCTACTCTTATCTACTCTATTCTGTATTCTATTCTAATTCCAATTCCAATTCCAATTCCAATTCCAATTCCAATTCCAATTCCAATTCCAATTCCAATTCCAATTCCAATTCCAATTCCAATTCCAATTCCAATTCCAATTCCAATTCCAATTCCAATTCCAATTCCAATTCCAATTCCAATTCCAATTCTAATTCTAATTCTAATTCTAATTCTAATTCTAATTCTAATTCTAATTCTAATTCTAATTCTAATTCTAATTCTAATTCTAATTCTAATTCTAATTCGAAATCTAATTCTAATTCTAATTCTAATTCTAATTCTAATTCTGTCTCTGTCTCTGTCTCTGTCTCTGTCTCTGTCTCTGTCTCTGTCTCTGTCTCTGTCTCTGTCTCTGTCTCTGTTTCTGTTTCTGTTTCTGTTTCTGTTTCTGTTTCTGTTTCTGTTTCTGATTCTGATTCTGATTCTGATTCTGATTCTGATTCTACTCTATTCTGTATTCTATTCTGCTATACTCTATTCTAATTTCTATTCTATTCTATTCTATTCTATTCTATTCTATTCTATTCTATTCTATTCTATTCTATTCTATTCTATTCTATTCTATTCTATTCTACTCTATTCTAATTCTATTCTATTCTATTCTATTCTATTCTATTCTCCTCTATTCTAATTCTATTCTACTCTAATCTATTCTGCTCTACTCTGCTCTACTCTGTTCTAATTCGATTCTACTCTACTCTGCTTTATTCTAATTCTACTCTACTCTACTTTACGCTATTCTAATTCTATTCTATTCTACTCTACTCTGCTCTACTCTACTCTACTCTTCTCTTCTGTATTCTAATTCTATTCCACTCTACTCTATTCTAATTCGATTCTACTCTTATCTACTCTATTCTGTATTCTATTCCAATTCCAATTCCAATTCCAATTCCAATTCCAATTCCAATTCCAATTCCAATTCCAATTCCAATTCCAATTCCAATTCCAATTCCAATTCCAATTCCAATTCCAATTCCAATTCCAATTCCAATTCCAATTCCAATTCTAATTCTAATTCTAATTCTATTCTATTCTATTCTATTCTACTCTATTCTATTCTACTCTATTCTAATTCTATTCCATTCCATTCTATTCTATTCTTCTCTATTCTGTATTCTATTCTACTCTACTCTTTTCTAGTCTACTCTATTGTAATTCTACTCTACTCTACTCTACTCTATTCTAATTCTCATTCTATTCTATTCTACTTTACGCTATTCTAATTCTATTCTATTCTATTCTACTCTACTCTGCTCTACTCTAATCTACTCTACTCTTCTCTTCTGTATTCTAATTCTATTCCACTCTACTCTATTCTAATTCGATTCTACTCTTATCTACTCTATTCTGTATTCTATTCTAATTCCAATTCCAATTCCAATTCCAATTCCAATTCCAATTCCAATTCCAATTCCAATTCCAATTCCAATTCCAATTCCAATTCCAATTCCAATTCCAATTCCAATTCCAATTCCAATTCCAATTCCAATTCCAATTCTAATTCTAATTCTAATTCTAATTCTAATTCTAATTCTAATTCTAATTCTACTCTATTCTGTATTCTATTCTGCTCTACTCTATTCTAATTTCTATTCTATTCTATTCTATTCTATTCTATTCTATTCTATTCTATTCTATTCTATTCTATTCTATTCTACTCTATTCTAATTCTATTCTATTCTATTCTACTCTATTCTATATTCTATTCTGCTCTACTCGATTCTAACTTCTATTCTATTCGGTTCTATTTTATTCAATTCAATTCAATTCTATTCTACTCTATCCTAATTCTATTCTAAACTACGCTACTCTATTCTAATTCTATTCCATTCCATTCCATTCTATTCTATTCTATTCTTCTCTATTCTGTATTGTATTCTAATCTACTCTAGTCTAATGTACTCTATTGTAATTCTACTCTACTCTACTCTACTCTATTCTAATTCTAATTCTACTCTACTCTACTTTACGCTATTCTAATTCTATTCTATTCTACTCTACTCTGCTCTACTCTACTCTACTCTACACTAATCTACTCCTATTCTATTCTATTTTATTCTATTCTGTTCTGTTCTGTTCTATTCTATTCTATTCTATTCTATTCTATTCTACTCTATTCTAATTCTATTCCATTCCATTCCATTCTATTCTATTCTTCTCTATTCTGTATGCTATTCTACTCTACTCTACTCTAGTCTACTCTGTTGTAATTCTACTCTACTCTACTCTATTCTAATTCTAATTCTACTCTAATCTACTTCACGCTATTCTACTCTACTCTTCTCTTCTGTATTCTAATTCTATTCCACTCTACTCTATTCTAATTCAATTCTACTCTTATCTACTCTATTTTGTATTCTATTCTAATTCTAATTCTAATTCTAATACTAATTCTAATTCTAATTCTAATTCTAATTCTAATTCTAATTCTAATTCTAATTCTAATTCTAATTCTAATTCTAATTCTAATTCTAATTCTAATTCTAATTCTAATTCTAATTCTAATTCTAATTCTAATTCTAATTCTAATTCTAATTCTAATTCTAATTCTAATTCTAATTCTAATTCTAATTCTAATTCTAATTCTAGTTCTAATTCTAATTATGTTTCTGTTTCTGTTTCTGTTTCTGTTTCTGTTTCTGTTTCTGTTTCTGTTTCTGTTTCTGTTTCTGATTCTGATTCTGATTCTGATTCTGATTCTGATTCTGATTCTGATTCTGATTCTGATTCTGATTCTGATTCTGATTCTGATTCTGATTCTGATTCTGATTCTGATTCTGATTCTACTCTATTCTGTATTCTATTCTGCTCTACTCTATTCTAATTTCTATTCTATTCTATTATATTTCATTCTATTCTATTCTATTCTATTCTATTCTACTCTATTCTAATTCTAATTCTATTCCATTCCATTCTATTCTATTCTTCTCTATTCTGTATTCTATTCTAATCTCCTCTCCTCTAGTCTACTCTATTGTAATTCTACTCTACTCTACTCTATTCTAATTCTAATTCTACTCTACTCTACTTTACGCTATTCTAATTCTATTCTATTCTACTCTACTCTGCTCTACTCTACTCTACTCTACTCTAATTCTATTCTATTCTTTTCTATTCTATTCTACTCTACTCTACACTAATCTACTCCTATTCTATTCTATTCTATTCTATTCTATTCTATTCTATTCTATTCTATTCTATTCTATTCTATTCTATTCTATTCTACTCCATTCTAATTCTATTCCATTCCATTCCATTCTATTCTATTCTATTCTTCTCTATTCTGTATTGTATTCTAATCTACTCTAGTCTAGTGTACTCTATTGTAATTCTACTATACTCTACTCTGCTCTACTCTACTCTACTCTTCTCTACTGTATTCTAATTCTATTCCACTCTACTCTATTCTAATTCTATTCTACTCTTAGCTACTCTATTCTGTATTCTATTCTAATTCTAATTCTAATTCTGATTCTGATTCTGATTCTGATTCTGATTCTGATTCTGATTCTGATTCTGATTCTGATTCTGATTCTGATTCTGATTCTGATTCTGATTCTGATTCTGATTCTGATTCTGATTCTGATTCTGATTCTGATTCTGATTCTGATTCTGATTCAACTCTATTCTGTATTCTATTCTGCTCTACTCTATTCTAATTTCTATTCTATTCTATTCTATTCTATTCTATTCTATTCTATTTTATTCTATTCTATTCTATTCTATTTCCTTCTATTCTATTCTATTCTATTCTAATTCTATTCCATTCCATTCAATTCTATTCTTCTCTATTCTGTATTCTATTCTACTCTATTCTAATTCTAATTCTAATTCTAATTCTAATTCTGTTTCTGTTTCTGTTTCTGTTTCTGTTTCTGTTTCTGTTTCTGTTTCTGTTTCTGTTTCTGTTTCTGTTTCTGTTTCTGTTTCTGTTTCTGTTTCTGTTTCTGTTTCTGTTTCTGTTTCTGTTTCTGTTTCTGTTTCTGTTTCTGTTTCTGTTTCTGTTTCTGTTTCTGTTTCTGTTTCTGATTCTGATTCTACTCTATTCTGTATTCTATTCTGCTCTACTCGATTCTAACTTCTCTTCTATTCTGTTCTATTTTATTCAATTCAATTCAGTTCTATTCTACTCTAACCTAATTCTATTCTAAACTACGCTACTCTATTCTAAACTACGCTACTGTATTCTAATTCTATTCCATTCCATTCTATTCTATTCTATTCTATTCTATTCTATTCTATTCTATTCTATTCTACTCTACTCTACTCTACTCTACTCCTATTCTATTCTATTCTATTCTATTCTATTCTATTCTATTCTATTCTATTCTATTCTATTCTATTCTATTCTATTCTATTCTATTCTATTCTATTCTATTCTACTCTATTCTAATTCTAATTCTATTCCATTCCATTCCATTCTATTCTATTCTATTCTTCTCTATTCTGTATTCTATTCTAATCTACTCTACTCTAGGCTACTCTATTGTAATTCTACTCTACTCTACTCTACTCTAATTCTGATTCTACTCTACTCTACTTTACGCTATTCTAATTCTATTCTATTCTACTCTACTCTGCTCTACTCTACTCTACTCTTCTCTTCTGTATTCTAATTCTATTCCACTCTACTCTATTCTAATTCGATTCTACTCTTATCTACTCTATTCTGTATTTTATTCTAATTCTAATTCTAATTCTAATTCTAATTCTAATTCTAATTCTGTCTCTGTCTCTGTCTCTGTCTCTGTCTCTGTTTCTGTTTCTGTTTCTGTTTCTGTTTCTGTTTCTGTTTCTCTTTCTGATTCTGATTCTGATTCTGATTCTGATTCTGATTCTACTCTATTCTGTATTCTATTCTGCTCTACTCTATTCTAATTTCTATTCTATTCTATTCTATTCTATTCTTTTCTATTCTTTTCTATTCTATTCTATTCTATTCTATTCTATTCTATTCTATTCTATTCTATTCTATTCTATTCTATTCTATTCTATTCTACTCTATTCTAATTCTATTCTATTCTATTCTATTCTATTCTATTCTATTCTATTCTATTCTATTCTATTCTATTCTATTCTATTCTATTCTATTCTATTCTCCTCTATTCTAATTCTATTCTACTCTAATCTATTCTGCTCTACTCTGCTCTACTCTGTTCTAATTCGATTCTACTCTACTCTGCTTTATTCTAATTCTACTCTACTCTACTTTACGGTATTCTAATTCTATTCTATTCTACTCTACTCTGCTCTGCTCTACTCTACTCTTCTCTTCTGTATTCTAATTCTATTCCACTCTACTCTATTCTAATTCGATTCTACTCTTATCTACTCTATTCTGTATTCTATTCTAATTCCAATTCCAATTCCAATTCCAATTCCAATTCCAATTCCAATTCCAATTCCAATTCCAATTCCAATTCCAATTCCAATTCCAATTCCAATTCCAATTCCAATTCTAATTCTAATTCTAATTCTATTCTATTCTATTCTACTCTATTCTATTCTACTCTATTCTAATTCTATTCCATTCCATTCTATTCTATTCTTCTCTATTCTGTATTCTATTCTACTCTACTCTTTTCTAGTCTACTCTATTGTAATTCTACTCTACTCTACTCTACTCTATTCTAATTCTCATTCTATTCTATTCTACTTTACGCTATTCTAATTCTATTCTATTCTACTCTACTCTGCTCTACTCTAATCTACTCTACTCTTCTCTTCTGTATTCTAATTCTATTCCACTCTACTCTATTCTAATTCGATTCTACTCTTATCTACTCTATTCTGTATTCTAATTCTAATTCCAATTCCAATTCCAATTCCAATTCCAATTCCAATTCCAATTCCAATTCCAATTCCAATTCCAATTCCAATTCCAATTCCAATTCCAATTCCAATTCCAATTCCAATTCTATTTCTAATTCTAATTCTAATTCTAATTCTAATTCTAATTCTAATTCTAATTCTAATTCTACTCTATTCTGTATTCTATTCTGCTCTACTCTATTCTAATTTCTATTCTATTCTATTCTATTCTATTCTATTCTATTCTATTCTATTCTATTCTATTCTGTTCTGTTCTATTCTATTCTATTCTATTCTATTCTACTCTATTCTAATTCTATTCTATTCTATTCTACTCTATTCTATATTCTATTCTGCTCTACTCGATTCTAACTTCTATTCTATTCGGTTCTATTTTATTCAATTCAATTCAATTCTATTCTACTCTATCCTAATTCTATTCTAAACTACGCTACTCTATTCTAATTCTATTCCATTCCATTCCATTCTATTCTATTCTATTCTATTCTTCTCTATTCTGTATTGTATTCTAATCTACTCTAGTCTAGTGTACTCTATTGTAATTCTACTCTACTCTACTCTGCTCTACTCTACTCTACTCTTCTCTACTGTATTCTAATTCTATTCCACTCTACTCTATTCTAATTCTATTCTACTCTTAGCTACTCTATTCTGTATTCTATTCTAATTCTAATTCTAATTCTGATTCTGATTCTGATTCTGATTCTGATTCTGATTCTGATTCTGATTCTGATTCTGATTCTGATTCTGATTCTGATTCTGATTCTGATTCTGATTCTGATTCTGATTCTGATTCTGATTCTACTCTATTCTGTATTCTATTCTGCTCTACTCGATTCTAACTTCTCTTCTATTCTGTTCTATTTTATTCAATTCAATTCAGTTCTATTCTACTCTAACCTAATTCTATTCTAAACTACGCTACTCTATTCTAAACTACGCTACTGTATTCTAATTCTATTCCATTCCATTCTATTCTATTCTATTCTATTCTATTCTATTCTATTCTATTCTATTCTACTCTACTCTACTCTACTCTACTCCTATTCTATTCTATTCTATTCTATTCTATTCTATTCTATTCTATTCTATTCTATTCTATTCTATTCTATTCTATTCTATTCTATTCTATTCTATTCTATTCTACTCTATTCTAATTCTAATTCTATTCCATTCCATTCCATTCTATTCTATTCTATTCTTCTCTATTCTGTATTCTATTCTAATCTACTCTACTCTAGGCTACTCTATTGTAATTCTACTCTACTCTACTCTACTCTAATTCTGATTCTACTCTACTCTACTTTACGCTATTCTAATTCTATTCTATTCTACTCTACTCTGCTCTACTCTACTCTACTCTTCTCTTCTGTATTCTAATTCTATTCCACTCTACTCTATTCTAATTCGATTCTACTCTTATCTACTCTATTCTGTATTTTATTCTAATTCTAATTCTAATTCTAATTCTAATTCTAATTCTAATTCTGTCTCTGTCTCTGTCTCTGTCTCTGTCTCTGTTTCTGTTTCTGTTTCTGTTTCTGTTTCTGTTTCTGTTTCTCTTTCTGATTCTGATTCTGATTCTGATTCTGATTCTGATTCTACTCTATTCTGTATTCTATTCTGCTCTACTCTATTCTAATTTCTATTCTATTCTATTCTATTCTATTCTTTTCTATTCTTTTCTATTCTATTCTATTCTATTCTATTCTATTCTATTCTATTCTATTCTATTCTATTCTATTCTATTCTATTCTATTCTACTCTATTCTAATTCTATTCTATTCTATTCTATTCTATTCTATTCTATTCTATTCTATTCTATTCTATTCTATTCTATTCTATTCTATTCTATTCTCCTCTATTCTAATTCTATTCTACTCTAATCTATTCTGCTCTACTCTGCTCTACTCTGTTCTAATTCGATTCTACTCTACTCTGCTTTATTCTAATTCTACTCTACTCTACTTTACGGTATTCTAATTCTATTCTATTCTACTCTACTCTGCTCTGCTCTACTCTACTCTTCTCTTCTGTATTCTAATTCTATTCCACTCTACTCTATTCTAATTCGATTCTACTCTTATCTACTCTATTCTGTATTCTATTCTAATTCCAATTCCAATTCCAATTCCAATTCCAATTCCAATTCCAATTCCAATTCCAATTCCAATTCCAATTCCAATTCCAATTCCAATTCCAATTCCAATTCCAATTCTAATTCTAATTCTAATTCTATTCTATTCTATTCTACTCTATTCTATTCTACTCTATTCTAATTCTATTCCATTCCATTCTATTCTATTCTTCTCTATTCTGTATTCTATTCTACTCTACTCTTTTCTAGTCTACTCTATTGTAATTCTACTCTACTCTACTCTACTCTATTCTAATTCTCATTCTATTCTATTCTACTTTACGCTATTCTAATTCTATTCTATTCTACTCTACTCTGCTCTACTCTAATCTACTCTACTCTTCTCTTCTGTATTCTAATTCTATTCCACTCTACTCTATTCTAATTCGATTCTACTCTTATCTACTCTATTCTGTATTCTAATTCTAATTCCAATTCCAATTCCAATTCCAATTCCAATTCCAATTCCAATTCCAATTCCAATTCCAATTCCAATTCCAATTCCAATTCCAATTCCAATTCCAATTCCAATTCCAATTCTATTTCTAATTCTAATTCTAATTCTAATTCTAATTCTAATTCTAATTCTAATTCTAATTCTACTCTATTCTGTATTCTATTCTGCTCTACTCTATTCTAATTTCTATTCTATTCTATTCTATTCTATTCTATTCTATTCTATTCTATTCTATTCTATTCTGTTCTGTTCTATTCTATTCTATTCTATTCTATTCTACTCTATTCTAATTCTATTCTATTCTATTCTACTCTATTCTATATTCTATTCTGCTCTACTCGATTCTAACTTCTATTCTATTCGGTTCTATTTTATTCAATTCAATTCAATTCTATTCTACTCTATCCTAATTCTATTCTAAACTACGCTACTCTATTCTAATTCTATTCCATTCCATTCCATTCTATTCTATTCTATTCTATTCTTCTCTATTCTGTATTGTATTCTAATCTACTCTAGTCTAGTGTACTCTATTGTAATTCTACTCTACTCTACTCTGCTCTACTCTACTCTACTCTTCTCTACTGTATTCTAATTCTATTCCACTCTACTCTATTCTAATTCTATTCTACTCTTAGCTACTCTATTCTGTATTCTATTCTAATTCTAATTCTAATTCTGATTCTGATTCTGATTCTGATTCTGATTCTGATTCTGATTCTGATTCTGATTCTGATTCTGATTCTGATTCTGATTCTGATTCTGATTCTGATTCTGATTCTGATTCTGATTCTGATTCTACTCTATTCTGTATTCTATTCTGCTCTACTCTATTCTAATTTCTATTCTATTCTATTCTATTCTATTCTATTCTATTCTATTCTATTCTATTCTATTCTATTCTATTCTATTCTATTCTATTCTATTCTATTTCATTCTATTCTATTCTATTCTATTCTACTCTATTCTAATTCTATTCCATTCCATTCTATTCTATTCTTCTCTATTCTGTATTCTATTCTAATCTACTCTACTCTAGTCTACTCTGTTGTAATTCTACTCTACTCTACTCTATTCTAATTCTAATTCTACTCTACTCTACGCTATTCTAATTCTATTCTATTCTACTCTACTCTGCTCTACTCTTCTCTACTCTACTCTAATTCTATTCTATTCTTTTCTATTCTATTCTACTCTACTCTACACTAATCTACTCCTATTCTATTCTATTCTATTCTATTCTATTCTATTCTATTCTATTCTATTCTATTCTATTCTATTCTATTCTATTCTATTCTACTCCATTCTAATTCTATTCCATTCCATTCCATTCTATTCTATTCTATTCTTCTCTATTCTGTATTGTATTCTAATCTACTCTAGTCTAGTGTACTCTATTGTAATTCTACTCTACTCTACTCTGCTCTACTGTACTCTACTCTTCTCTACTGTATCTAATTCTATTCCACTCTACTCTATTCTAATTCTATTCTGCTCTTAGCTACTCTATTCTGTATTCTATTCTAATTCTGATTCTGATTCTGATTCTGATTCTGATTCTGATTCTGATTCTGATTCTGATTCTGATTCTGATTCTGATTCTGATTCTGATTCTGATTCTACTCTATTCTGTATTCTATTCTGCTCTACTCTATTCTAATTTCTATTCTATTCTATTCTATTCTATTTTATTCTATTCTATTCTATTCTATTTCCTTCTATTCTATTCTATTCTATTCTAATTCTATTCCATTCCATTCCATTCTATTCTTCTCTATTCTGTATTCTATTCTAATTCTAATTCTAATTCTAATTCTAATTCTGTTTCTGTTTCTGTTTCTGTTTCTGTTTCTGTTTCTGTTTCTGTTTCTGTTTCTGTTTCTGTTTCTGTTTCTGTTTCTGTTTCTGTTTCTGTTTCTGTTTCTGTTTCTGTTTCTGTTTCTGTTTCTGTTTCTGTTTCTGTTTCTGTTTCTGTTTCTGTTTCTGTTTCTGTTTCTGTTTCTGTTTCTGTTTCTGTTTCTGTTTCTGTTTCTGTTTCTGTTTCTGTTTCTGTTTCTGTTTCTGTTTCTGTTTCTGTTTCTGTTTCTGTTTCTGTTTCTGATTCTGATTCTGATTCTACTCTATTCTGTATTCTATTCTGCTCTACTCGATTCTAACTTCTCTTCTATTCTGTTCTATTTTATTCAATTCAATTCAATTCTATTCTACTCTAACCTAATTCTATTCTAAACTACGCTACTCTATTCTAAACTACGCTACTCTAATCTAATTCTATTCCATTCTATTCCATTCTATTCTATTCTATTCTATTCTATTCTATTCTATTCTATTCTATTCTATTCTATTCTACTCTACTCTACTCTACTCTACTCCTATTCTATTCTATTCTATTCTATTCTATTCTATTCTATTCTACTCTATTCTAATTCTATTCCATTCCATTCCATTCTATTCTATTCTTTCTTCTCTATTCTGTATTGTATTCTAATCTACTCTAGTCTAGTGTACTCTATTGTAATTCTACTCTACTCTACTCTTCTCTACTGTATTCTAATTCTATTCCACTCTGCTCTATTCTAATTCTATTCTACTCTTAGCTACTCTATTCTGTATTCTATTCTAATTCTAATACTGATTCTAATTCTAATTCTAATTCTAATTCTAATTCTAATTCTGATTCTGATTCTGATTCTGATTCTGATTCTGATTCTGATTCTGATTCTGTTTCTGTTTCTGTTTCTGTTTCTGTTTCTGTTTCTGTTTCTGTTTCTGTTTCTGATTCTGATTCTGATTCTGATTCTGATTCTACTCTATTCTGTATTCTATTCTGCTCTACTCGATTCTAACTTCTCTTCTATTCTGTTCTATTTTATTCAATTCAATTCAATTCTATTCTACTCTAACCTAATTCTATTCTAAACTACGCTACTCTATTCTAAACTACGCTACTCTATTCTAAACTACGCTACTCTATTCTAATTCTATTCCATTCCATTCTATTCTATTCTATTCTATTCTATTCTATTCTATTCTATTCTATTCTATTCTATTCTACTCTACTCTACTCTACTCTACTCTACTCTACTCTACTCTACTCTACTCCTATTCTATTCTATTCTATTCTTTTCCACTCTATTCTAATTCTATTCCACTCTACTCTATTCTAATTCGATTCTACTCTTATCTACTCTATTCTGTATTCAATTCTAATTCTAATTCCAATTCCAATTCCAATTCCAATTCCAATTCCAATTCCAATTCCAATTCCAATTCCAATTCCAATTCCAATTCCAATTCCAATTCCAATTCCAATTCCAATTCTAATTCTAATTCTAATTCTAATTCTAATTCTAATTCTAATTCTACTCTATTCTGTATTCTATTCTGCTCTACTCTATTCTAATTTCTATTCTATTTCATTCTATTCTATTCTATTCTATTCTATTCTATTATTTCATTCTATTCTATTCTATTCCATTCTATTCTATTCTATTCTATTCTATTCTACTCTATTCTAATTCTATTCTATTCCATTCTATTCTATTCTTCTCTATTCTGTATTCTATTCTACTCTACCCTACTCTAGTCTACCCTATTGTAATTCTACTCTACTCTACTCTACTCTATTCTAATTCTAATTCTACTCTAATCTACTTCACGCTATTCTACTCTACTCTTCTCTTCTGTATTCTAATTCTATTCCACTCTACTCTATTCTAATTCAATTTTACTCTTATCTACTCTATTCTGTATTCTATTCTAATTCTAATTCTAATACTAATTCTAATTCTAATTCTAATTCTAATTCTAATTCTAATTCTAATTCTAATTCTAATTCTAGTTCTAGTTCTAGTTCTAGTTCTAGTTCTAGTTCTGTTTCTGTTTCTGTTTCTGTTTCTGTTTCTGTTTCTGATTCTGATTCTGATTCTGATTCTGATTCTGATTCTGATTCTGATTCTGATTCTGATTCTGATTCTGATTCTGATTCTGATTCTGATTCTGATTCTGATTCTGATTCTGATTCTGATTCTGATTCTACTCTATTCTGTATTCTATTCTGCTCTACTCTATTCTAATTTCTATTCTATTCTATTCTATTCTATTCTATTTTATTCTATTCTATTCTATTTCCTTCTATTCTACTCTATTCTATTCTAATTCTATTCCATTCCATTCTATTCTATTCTTCTCTATTCTTTATTCTATTCTAATCTACTCTACTCTAGTCTACTCTGTTGTAATTCTACTCTACTCTACTCTATTCTAATTCTAATTCTACTCT
This sequence comes from Hydrophis major, assembly GCA_033807585.1. NCBI lineage: Eukaryota > Metazoa > Chordata > Lepidosauria > Squamata > Elapidae > Hydrophis > Hydrophis major. The sequence goes on from JAUCBL010000208.1 coordinate 39,088, forward strand.
ACTCTACTTTACGCTATTCTAATTCTATTCTATTCTACTCTACTCTGCTCTACTCTACTCTACTCTAATTCTATTCTATTCTTTTCTATTCTATTCTACTCTACTCTACACTAATCTACTCCTATTCTATTCTATTCTATTCTATTCTATTCTATTCTATTCTATTCTATTCTATTCTATTCTATTCTATTCTATTCTATTCTATTCTATTCTATTCTATTCTATTCTATTCTATTCTACTCCATTCTAATTCTATTCCATTCCATTCCATTCTATTCTATTCTATTCTTCTCTATTCTGTATTGTATTCTAATCTACTCTAGTCTGGTGTACTCTATTGTAATTCTACTATACTCTGCTCTACTCTACTCTACTCTTCTCTACTGTATTCTAATTCTATTCCACTCTACTCTATTCTAATTCTATTCTACTCTTAGCTACTCTATTCTGTATTCTATTCTAATTCTAATTTTAATTCTGATTCTGATTCTGATTCTGATTCTGATTCTGATTCTGATTCTGATTCTGATTCTGATTCTGATTCTGATTCTGATTCTGATTCTGATTCTGATTCTGATTCTGATTCTGATTCTGATTCTGATTCTACTCTATTCTGTATTCTATTCTGCTCTACTCTATTCTAATTTCTATTCTATTCTATTCTATTCTATTCTATTCTATTCTATTCTATTCTATTCTATTCTATTCTATTCTATTCTATTCTATTCTATTCTACTCCATTCTAATTCTATTCCATTCCATTCCATTCTATTCTATTCTATTCTTCTGTATTCTGTATTGTATTCTAATCTACTCTAGTCTAGTGTACTCTATTGTAATTCTACTATACTCTACTCTGCTCTACTCTACTCTACTCTTCTCTACTGTATTCTAATTCTATTCCACTCTACTCTATTCTAATTCTATTCTACTCTTAGCTACTCTATTCTGTATTCTATTCTAATTCTAATTCTAATTCTAATTCTGATTCTGATTCTGATTCTGATTCTGATTCTGATTCTGATTCTGATTCTGATTCTGATTCTGATTCTGATTCTGATTCTGATTCTGATTCTGATTCTGATTCTGATTCTGATTCTGATTCTGATTCTACTCTATTCTGTATTCTATTCTGCTCTACTCTATTCTAATTTCTATTCTATTCTATTCTATTCTATTTTATTCTATTCTATTCTATTCTATTCTATTCTATTCTATTCTATTCTATTCTATTCTATTCTAATTCTATTCCATTCCATTCCATTCCATTCCATTCTTCTCTATTCTGTATTCTATTCTACTCTATTCTAATTCTAATTCTAATTCTAATTCTAATTCTAATTCTAATTCTAATTCTGTTTCTGTTTCTGTTTCTGTTTCTGTTTCTGTTTCTGTTTCTGTTTCTGTTTCTGTTTCTGTTTCTGTTTCTGTTTCTGTTTCTGATTCTGATTCTGATTCTGATTCTGATTCTGATTCTGATTCTGATTCTGATTCTGATTCTGATTCTGATTCTGATTCTGATTCTGATTCTACTCTATTCTGTATTCTATTCTGCTCTACTCGATTCTAACTTCTCTTCTATTCTGTTCTATTTTATTCTATTCAATTCTATTCTATTCTACTCTAACCTAATTCTATTCTAAACTACGCTACTCTATTCTAAACTACTCTACTCTATTCTAATTCTATTCCATTCCATTCTATTCTATTCTATTCTATTCTATTCTATTCTATTCTATTCTATTCTATTCTATTCTATTCTACTCTACTCTACTCTACTCTACTCCTATTCTATTCTATTCTATTCTATTCTATTCTACTCTATTCTAATTCTATTCCATTCCATTCCATTCTATTCTATTCTATTCTATTCTATTCTATTCTATTCTTCTCTATTCTGTATTGTATTCTAATCTACTCTAGTCTAGTGTACTCTATTGTAATTCTACTCTACTCTACTCTTCTCTACTGTATTCTAATTCTATTCCACTCTGCTCTATTCTAATTCTATTCTACTCTTAGCTACTCTATTCTGTATTCTATTCTAATTCTAATTCTAATTCTAATTCTAATTCTAATTCTAATTCTAATTCTAATTCTAATTCTAATTCTAATTCTAATTCTAGTTCTAGTTCTAGTTCTAGTTCTAGTTCTAGTTCTAGTTCTAGTTCTGTTTCTGTTTCTGTTTCTGTTTCTGTTTCTGTTTCTGATTCTGATTCTGATTCTGATTCTGATTCTGATTCTGATTCTGATTCTGATTCTGATTCTGATTCTGATTCTGATTCTGATTCTGATTCTGATTCTGATTCTGATTCTGATTCTGATTCTGATTCTGATTCTGATTCTGATTCTACTCTATTCTGTATTCTATTCTGCTCTACTCTATTCTAATTTCTATTCTATTCTATTCTATTTCATTCTATTCTATTCTATTCTATTCTATTCTACTCTATTCTAATTCTATTCCATTCCATTCTATTCTATTCTTCTCTATTCTGTATTCTATTCTAATCTACTCTACTCTAGTCTACTCTGTTGTAATTCTACTCTACTCTACTCTATTCTAATTCTAATTCTACTCTACTCTACTTTACGCTATTCTAATTCTATTCTATTCTACTCTACTCTGCTCTACTCTACTCTACTCTACTCTAATTCTATTCTATTCTTTTCTATTCTATTCTACTCTACTCTACACTAATCTACTCCTATTCTATTCTATTCTATTCTATTCTATTCTATTCTATTCTATTCTATTCTATTCTATTCTATTCTATTCTATTCTATTCTATTCTATTCCATTCCATTCCATTCCATTCTATTCTATTCTTCTCTATTCTGTATTGTATTCTAATCTCCTCTCCTCTAGTCTACTCTATTGTAATTCTACTCTACTCTACTCTATTCTAATTCTACTCTACTCTACTTTACGCTATTCTAATTCTATTCTATTCTACTCTACTCTGCTCTACTCTACTCTACTCTAATTCTATTCTATTCTTTTCTATTCTATTCTACTCTACTCTACACTAATCTACTCCTATTCTATTCTATTCTATTCTATTCTATTCTATTCTATTCTATTCTATTCTATTCTATTCTATTCTATTCTATTCTATTCTATTCTATTCTATTCTACTCCATTCTAATTCTATTCCATTCCATTCCATTCTATTCTATTCTATTCTTCTGTATTCTGTATTGTATTCTAATCTACTCTAGTCTAGTGTACTCTATTGTAATTCTACTATACTCTACTCTGCTCTACTCTACTCTACTCTTCTCTACTGTATTCTAATTCTATTCCACTCTACTCTATTCTAATTCTATTCTACTCTTAGCTACTCTATTCTGTATTCTATTCTAATTCTAATTCTAATTCTGATTCTGATTCTGATTCTGATTCTGATTCTGATTCTGATTCTGATTCTGATTCTGATTCTGATTCTGATTCTGATTCTGATTCTGATTCTGATTCTGATTCTGATTCTGATTCTGATTCTGATTCTGATTCTGATTCTGATTCTGATTCTGATTCTACTCTATTCTGTATTCTATTCTGCTCTACTCTATTCTAATTTCTATTCTATTCTATTCTATTCTATTTTATTCTATTCTATTCTATTCTATTCTATTCTATTCTATTCTATTCTATTCTATTCTAATTCTATTCCATTCCATTCCATTCCATTCCATTCTTCTCTATTCTGTATTCTATTCTACTCTATTCTAATTCTAATTCTAATTCTAATTCTAATTCTGTTTCTGTTTCTGTTTCTGTTTCTGTTTCTGTTTCTGTTTCTGTTTCTGTTTCTGTTTCTGTTTCTGTTTCTGTTTCTGTTTCTGTTTCTGTTTCTGATTCTGATTCTGATTCTGATTCTGATTCTGATTCTGATTCTGATTCTGATTCTGATTCTGATTCTGATTCTGATTCTGATTCTGATTCTACTCTATTCTGTATTCTATTCTGCTCTACTCGATTCTAACTTCTCTTCTATTCTGTTCTATTTTATTCTATTCAATTCTATTCTATTCTACTCTAACCTAATTCTATTCTAAACTACGCTACTCTATTCTAAACTACGCTACTCTATTCTAAACTACTCTACTCTATTCTAATTCTATTCCATTCCATTCTATTCTATTCTATTCTATTCTATTCTATTCTATTCTAATCTATTCTATTCTATTCTATTCTACTCTACTCTACTCTACTCTACTCCTATTCTATTCTATTCTATTCTATTCTATTCTATTCTATTCTACTCTATTCTAATTCTATTCCATTCCATTCCATTCTATTCTATTCTATTCTATTCTATTCTTCTCTATTCTGTATTGTATTCTAATCTACTCTAGTCTAGTGTACTCTATTGTAATTCTACTCTACTCTACTCTTCTCTACTGTATTCTAATTCTATTCCACTCTGCTCTATTCTAATTCTATTCTACTCTTAGCTACTCTATTCTGTATTCTATTCTAATTCTAATTCTAATACTAATTCTAATTCTAATTCTAATTCTAATTCTAATTCTAATTCTAATTCTAATTCTAATTCTAATTCTCATTCTCATTCTCATTCTAATTCTAATTCTAATTCTAATTCTAATTCTCATTCTCATTCTCATTCTCATTCTCATTCTATTTCTAATTCTAATTCTAATTCTAATTCTAATTCTAATTCTGTTTCTGTTTCTGTTTCTGTTTCTGTTTCTGTTTCTGTTTCTGTTTCTGATTCTGATTCTGATTCTGATTCTGATTCTGATTCTACTCTATTCTGTATTCTATTCTGCTCTACTCGATTCTAACTTCTCTTCTATTCTGTTCTATTTTATTCAATTCAATTCAATTCTATTCTACTCAAACTAATTCTATTCTAAACTACGCTACTCTATTCTAAACTACGCTACTCTATTCTAATTCTATTCTATTCTATTCTATTCTATTCTATTCTATTCTATTCTATTCTATTCTATTCTATTCTATTCTATTCTATTCTACTCTACTCTACTCTACTCTACTCCTATTCTATTCTATTCTTTTCCACTCTATTCTAATTCTATTCCACTCTACTCTATTCTAATTCGATTCTACTCTTATCTACTCTATTCTGTATTCAATTCTAATTCTAATTCTAATTCCAATTCCAATTCCAACTCCAATTCCAATTCCAATTCCAATTCCAATTCCAATTCCAATTCCAATTCCAATTCCAATTCCAATTCCAATTCGAATTCCAATTCCAATTCCAATTCCAATTCTAATTCTAATTCTAATTCTAATTCTAATTCTAATTCTAATTCTAATTCTACTCTATTCTGTATTCTATTCTGCTCTACTCTATTCTAATTTCTATTCTATTTCATTCTATTCTATTCTATTCTATTCTATTCTATTCTATTCTATTCTATTCTATTCTATTTCATTCTATTCTATTCCATTCTATTCTATTCTATTCTATTCTATTCTATTCTATTCTATTCTATTCTACTCTATTCTAATTCTATTCCATTCCATTCTGTTCTATTCTTCTCTATTCTGTATTCTATTCTACTCTACTCTACTCTAGTCTACCCTATTGTAATTCTACTCTACTCTACTCTACTCTATTCTAATTCTAATTCTACTCTACTCTACTTTACGCTATTCTAATTCTATTCTATTCTACTCTACTCTGCTCTACTCTACTCTACTCTACTCTAATTCTATTCTATTCTTTTCTATTCTATTCTACTCTACACTAATCTACTCCTATTCTATTCTATTCTATTCTATTCTATTCTATTCTATTCTATTCTATTCTATTCTATTCTATTCTATTCTATTCTAATTCTATTCCATTCCATTCCATTCCATTCCATTCTTCTCTATTCTGTATTCTATTCTACTCTATTCTAATTCTAATTCTAATTCTAATTCTAATTCTGTTTCTGTTTCTGTTTCTGTTTCTGTTTCTGTTTCTGTTTCTGTTTCTGTTTCTGTTTCTGTTTCTGTTTCTGTTTCTGTTTCTGTTTCTGTTTCTGTTTCTGTTTCTGATTCTGATTCTGATTCTGATTCTGATTCTGATTCTGATTCTGATTCTGATTCTGATTCTGATTCTGATTCTGATTCTGATTCTGATTCTGATTCTGATTCTACTCTATTCTGTATTCTATTCTGCTCTACTCGATTCTAACTTCTCTTCTATTCTGTTCTATTTTATTCTATTCAATTCTATTCTATTCTACTCTAACCTAATTCTATTCTAAACTACGCTACTCTATTCTAAACTACTCTACTCTATTCTAATTCTATTCCATTCCATTCTATTCTATTCTATTCTATTCTATTCTATTCTATTCTATTCTATTCTATTCTATTCTATTCTACTCTACTCTACTCTACTCTACTCCTATTCTATTCTATTCTATTCTATTCTATTCTATTCTATTCTACTCTATTCTAATTCTATTCCATTCCATTCCATTCTATTCTATTCTATTCTATTCTATTCTTCTCTATTCTGTATTGTATTCTAATCTACTCTAGTCTAGTGTACTCTATTGTAATTCTACTCTACTCTACTCTTCTCTACTGTATTCTAATTCTATTCCACTCTGCTCTATTCTAATTCTATTCTACTCTTAGCTACTCTATTCTGTATTCTATTCTAATTCTAATTCTAATACTAATTCTAATTCTAATTCTAATTCTAATTCTAATTCTAATTCTAATTCTAATTCTAATTCTAATTCTAATTCTAATTCTCATTCTCATTCTCATTCTAATTCTAATTCTCATTCTAATTCTAATTCTAATTCTAATTCTAATTCTAATTCTCATTCTCATTCTCATTCTCATTCTCATTCTCATTCTCATTCTAATTCTAATTCTAATTCTAATTCTAATTCTAATTCTAATTCTAATTCTAATTCTGTTTCTGTTTCTGTTTCTGTTTCTGTTTCTGTTTCTGTTTCTGTTTCTGTTTCTGTTTCTGATTCTGATTCTGATTCTGATTCTGATTCTACTCTATTCTGTATTCTATTCTGCTCTACTCGATTCTAACTTCTCTTCTATTCTGTTCTATTTTATTCAATTCAATTCAATTCTATTCTACTCAAACTAATTCTATTCTAAACTACGCTACTCTATTCTAAACTACGCTACTCTATTCTAATTCTATTCTATTCTATTCTATTCTATTCTATTCTATTCTATTCTATTCTATTCTATTCTATTCTATTCTATTCTATTCTATTCTACTCTACTCTACTCTACTCTACTCCTATTCTATTCTATTCTTTTCCACTCTATTCTAATTCTATTCCACTCTACTCTATTCTAATTCGATTCTACTCTTATCTACTCTATTCTGTATTCAATTCTAATTCTAATTCTAATTCCAATTCCAATTCCAACTCCAATTCCAATTCCAATTCCAATTCCAATTCCAATTCCAATTCCAATTCCAATTCCAATTCCAATTCCAATTCCAATTCCAATTCCAATTCTAATTCTAATTCTAATTCTAATTCTAATTCTAATTCTAATTCTAATTCTAATTCTACTCTATTCTGTATTCTATTCTGCTCTACTCTATTCTAATTTCTATTCTATTTCATTCTATTCTATTCTATTCTATTCTATTCTATTTCATTCTATTCTATTCTATTCCATTCTATTCTATTCTATTCTATTCTATTCTATTCTATTCTATTCTATTCTATTCTATTCTATTCTATTCTACTCTATTCTAATTCTATTCCATTCCATTCTGTTCTATTCTTCTCTATTCTGTATTCTATTCTACTCTACTCTACTCTAGTCTACCCTATTGTAATTCTACTCTACTCTACTCTACTCTATTCTAATTCTAATTCTACTCTACTCTACTTTACGCTATTCTAATTCTATTCTATTCTACTCTACTCTGCTCTACTCTACTCTACTCTACTCTAATTCTATTCTATTCTTTTCTATTCTATTCTACTCTACACTAATCTACTCCTATTCTATTCTATTCTATTCTATTCTATTCTATTCTATTCTATTCTATTCTATTCTATTCTATTCTATTCTATTCTATTCTATTCTATTCTACTCTATTCTAATTCTATTCCATTCCATTCTATTCTATTCTTCTCTATTCTGTATGCTATTCTACTCTACTCTACTCTAGTCTACTCTATTGTAATTCTACTCTACTCTACTCTATTCTAATTCTAATTCTACTCTAATCTACTTCACGCTATTCTACTCTACTCTTCTCTTCTGTATTCTAATTCTATTCCACTCTACTCTATTCTAATTCAATTCTACTCTTATCTACTCTATTCTGTATTCTATTCTAATTCTAATTCTAATTCTAATTCTAATTCTAATTCTAATTCTAATTCTAATTCTAGTTCTAGTTCTAGTTCTAGTTCTAGTTCTAGTTCTGTTTCTGTTTCTGTTTCTGTTTCTGTTTCTGATTCTGATTCTGATTCTGATTCTGATTCTGATTCTGATTCTGATTCTGATTCTGATTCTGATTCTGATTCTGATTCTGATTCTGATTCTGATTCTGATTCTGATTCTGATTCTGATTCTGATTCTGATTCTGATTCTGATTCTGATTCTGATTCTGATTCTGATTCTACTCTATTCTGTATTCTATTCTGCTCTCCTCTATTCTAATTTCTATTCTATTCTATTCTATTTCATTCTATTCTATTCTATTCTATTCTATTCTATTCTATTCTATTCTATTCTATTCTATTCTATTCTATTCTATTCTACTCTATTCTAATTCTATTCCATTCCATTCTATTCTATTCTTCTCTATTCTGTATTCTATTCTAATCTACTCTACTCTAGTCTACTCTGTTGTAATTCTACTCTACTCTACTCTATTCTAATTCTAATTCTACTCTACTCTACTTTACGCTATTCTAATTCTATTCTATTCTACTCTACTCTGCTCTACTCTACTCTACTCTACTCTAATTCTATACTATTCTTTTCTATTCTATTCTACTCTACTCTACACTAATCTACTCCTATTCTATTCTATTCTATTCTATTCTATTCTATTCTATTCTATTCTATTCTATTCTATTCTATTCTATTCTATTCTATTCTATTCTACTCCATTCTAATTCTATTCCATTCCATTCCATTCTATTCTATTCTATTCTTCTCTATTCTGTATTGTATTCTAATCTACTCTAGTCTGGTGTACTCTATTGTAATTCTACTATACTCTGCTCTACTCTACTCTACTCTTCTCTACTGTATTCTAATTCTATTCCACTCTACTCTATTCTAATTCTATTCTACTCTTAGCTACTCTATTCTGTATTCTATTCTAATTCTAATTTTAATTCTGATTCTGATTCTGATTCTGATTCTGATTCTGATTCTGATTCTGATTCTGATTCTGATTCTGATTCTGATTCTGATTCTGATTCTGATTCTGATTCTGATTCTGATTCTGATTCTGATTCTGATTCTACTCTATTCTGTATTCTATTCTGCTCTACTCGATTCTAACTTCTCTTCTATTCTGTTCTATTTTATTCTATTCAATTCTATTCTATTCTACTCTAAACTAATTCTATTCTAAACTACGCTACTCTATTCTAAACTACTCTACTCTATTCTAATTCTATTCCATTCCATTCTATTCTATTCTATTCTATTCTATTCTATTCTATTCTACTCTACTCTACTCTACTCCTATTCTATTCTATTCTATTCTATTCTATTCTATTCTATTCTATTCTATTCTATTCTATTCTATTCTATTCTATTCTACTCTATTCTAATTCTATTCCATTCCATTCCATTCTATTCTATTCTATTCTATTCTTCTCTATTCTGTATTGTATTCTAATCTACTCTAGTCTAGTGTACTCTATTGTAATTCTACTCTACTCTACTCTTCTCTACTGTATTCTAATTCTATTCCACTCTGCTCTATTCTAATTCTATTCTACTCTTAGCTACTCTATTCTGTATTCTATTCTAATTCTAATTCTAATACTAATTCTAATTCTAATTCTAATTCTAATTCTAATTCTAATTCTAATTCTAATTCTAATTCTAATTCTAATTCTAATTCTAATTCTAATTCTAATTCTAATTCTAATTCTAATTCTAATTCTAATTCTAATTCTAATTCTAATTCTAATTCTAATTCTAATTCTCATTCTCATTCTAATTCTAATTCTAATTCTAATTCTCATTCTCATTCTCATTCTCATTCTCATTCTAATTCTAATTCTAATTCTAATTCTAATTCTAATTCTGTTTCTGTTTCTGTTTCTGTTTCTGTTTCTGTTTCTGTTTCTGATTCTGATTCTGATTCTGATTCTACTCTATTCTGTATTCTATTCTGCTCTACTCGATTCTAACTTCTCTTCTATTCTGTTCTATTTTATTCAATTCAATTCAATTCTATTCTACTCTAACCTAATTCTATTCTAAACTACGCTACTCTATTCTAAACTACGCTACTCTATTCTAATTCTATTCCATTCTATTCTATTCTATTCTATTCTATTCTATTCTATTCTATTCTATTCTATTCTATTCTATTCTATTCTATTCTATTCTATTCTATTCTATTCTACTATACTCCACTCTGCTCTACTCTACTCTACTCTTCTCTTCTGTATTCTAATTCTATTCCACTCTACTCTATTCTAATTCGATTCTACTCTTATCTACTCTATTCTGTATTCAATTCTAATTCTAATTCTAATTCCAATTCCAATTCCAACTCCAACTCCAATTCCAATTCCAATTCCAATTCCAATTCCAATTCCAATTCCAATTCCAATTCCAATTCCAATTCCAATTCCAATTCCAATTCCAATTCTAATTCTAATTCTAATTCTAATTCTAATTCTAATTCTAATTCTAATTCTACTCTATTCTGTATTCTATTCTGCTCTACTATATTCTAATTTCTATTCTATTTCATTCTATTCTATTCTATTCTATTCTATTCTATTCTATTTCATTCTATTCTATTCTATTCCATTCTATTCTATTCTATTCTATTCTATTCTATTCTATTCTATTCTATTCTATTCTATTCTATTCTATTCTATTCTATTCTACTCTACTCTATTCTAATTCTATTCCATTCCATTCTGTTCTATTCTTCTCTATTCTGTATTCTATTCTACTCTACTCTACTCTAGTCTACCCTATTGTAATTCTACTCTACTCTACTCTACTCTATTCTAATTCTAATTCTACTCTACTCTACTTTACGCTATTCTAATTCTATTCTATTCTACTCTACTCTGCTCTACTCTACTCTACTCTACTCTAATTCTATTCTATTCTTTTCTATTCTATTCTACTCTACTCTACACTAATCTACTCCTATTCTATTCTATTCTATTCTATTCTATTCTATTCTATTCCATTCCATTCCGTTCCGTTCCGTTCCGTTCCGTTCTGTTCTGTTCTATTCTATTCTATTCTATTCTATTCTATTCTATTCTATTCTATTCTATTCTATTCTATTCTACTCTATTCTAATTCTATTCCATTCCATTCTATTCTATTCTTCTCTATTCTGTATGCTATTCTACTCTACTCTACTCTAGTCTACTCTATTGTAATTCTACTCTACTCTACTCTATTCTAATTCTAATTCTACTCTAATCTACTTCACGCTATTCTACTCTACTCTTCTCTTCTGTATTCTAATTCTATTCCACTCTACTCTATTCTAATTCAATTCTACTCTTATCTACTCTATTCTGTATTCTATTCTAATTCTAATTCTAATTCTAATTCTAATTCTAATTCTAATTCTAATTCTAATTCTAATTCTAATTCTAATTCTAATTCTAATTCTAATTCTAATTCTAATTCTAGTTCTAGTTCTAGTTCTAGTTCTAGTTCTGTTTCTGTTTCTGTTTCTGTTTCTGTTTCTGATTCTGATTCTGATTCTGATTCTGATTCTGATTCTGATTCTGATTCTGATTCTGATTCTGATTCTGATTCTGATTCTGATTCTGATTCTGATTCTGATTCTGATTCTGATTCTACTCTATTCTGTATTCTATTCTGCTCTACTCGATTCTAACTTCTCTTCTATTCTGTTCTATTTTATTCTATTCAATTCTATTCTATTCTACTCTAAACTAATTCTATTCTAAACTACGCTACTCTATTCTAAACTACTCTACTCTATTCTAATTCTATTCCATTCCATTCTATTCTATTCTATTCTATTCTATTCTATTCTATTCTATTCTATTCTATTCTACTCTACTCTACTCTACTCCTATTCTATTCTATTCTATTCTATTCTATTCTATTCTATTCTATTCTATTCTATTCTACTCTATTCTAATTCTATTCCATTCCATTCCATTCTATTCTATTCTATTCTATTCTTCTCTATTCTGTATTGTATTCTAATCTACTCTAGTCTAGTGTACTCTATTGTAATTCTACTCTACTCTACTCTTCTCTACTGTATTCTAATTCTATTCCACTCTGCTCTATTCTAATTCTATTCTACTCTTAGCTACTCTATTCTGTATTCTATTCTAATTCTAATTCTAATACTAATTCTAATTCTAATTCTAATTCTAATTCTAATTCTAATTCTAATTCTAATTCTAATTCTAATTCTAATTCTAATTCTAATTCTAATTCTAATTCTAATTCTAATTCTAATTCTAATTCTAATTCTAATTCTAATTCTAATTCTAATTCTCATTCTCATTCTCATTCTCATTCTAATTCTAATTCTAATTCTAATTCTCATTCTCATTCTCATTCTCATTCTCATTCTAATTCTAATTCTAATTCTAATTCTAATTCTGTTTCTGTTTCTGTTTCTGTTTCTGTTTCTGATTCTGATTCTGATTCTGATTCTACTCTATTCTGTATTCTATTCTGCTCTACTCGATTCTAACTTCTCTTCTATTCTGTTCTATTTTATTCAATTCAATTCAATTCTATTCTACTCTAACCTAATTCTATTCTAAACTACGCTACTCTATTCTAAACTACGCTACTCTATTCTAATTCTATTCCATTCTATTCTATTCTATTCTATTCTATTCTATTCTATTCTATTCTATTCTATTCTATTCTATTCTATTCTATTCTATTCTACTCTACTCTACTCTACTCTACTCTACTCCTATTCTATTCTATTCTTTTCCACTCTATTCTAATTCTATTCCACTCTACTCTATTCTAATTCGATTCTACTCTTATCTACTCTATTCTGTATTCAATTCTAATTCTAATTCTAATTCCAATTCCAATTCCAACTCCAACTCCAATTCCAATTCCAATTCCAATTCCAATTCCAATTCCAATTCCAATTCCAATTCCAATTCCAATTCCAATTCCAATTCCAATTCTAATTCTAATTCTAATTCTAATTCTAATTCTAATTCTAATTCTAATTCTAATTCTACTCTATTCTGTATTCTATTCTGCTCTACTATATTCTAATTTCTATTCTATTTCATTCTATTCTATTCTATTCTATTCTATTCTATTCTATTCTATTTCATTCTATTCTATTCTATTCCATTCTATTCTATTCTATTCTATTCTATTCTATTCTATTCTATTCTATTCTATTCTATTCTATTCTATTCTATTCTATTCTATTCTATTCTATTCTATTCTACTCTACTCTATTCTAATTCTATTCCATTCCATTCTGTTCTATTCTTCTCTATTCTGTATTCTATTCTACTCTACTCTACTCTAGTCTACCCTATTGTAATTCTACTCTACTCTACTCTACTCTATTCTAATTCTAATTCTACTCTACTCTACTTTACGCTATTCTAATTCTATTCTATTCTACTCTACTCTGCTCTACTCTACTCTACTCTACTCTAATTCTATTCTATTCTTTTCTATTCTATTCTACTCTACTCTACACTAATCTACTCCTATTCTATTCTATTCTATTCTATTCTATTCTATTCTATTCTATTCCATTCCATTCCGTTCCGTTCCGTTCCGTTCTGTTCTGTTCTGTTCTATTCTATTCTATTCTATTCTATTCTATTCTATTCTATTCTATTCTATTCTATTCTATTCTACTCTATTCTAATTCTATTCCATTCCATTCTATTCTATTCTTCTCTATTCTGTATGCTATTCTACTCTACTCTACTCTAGTCTACTCTATTGTAATTCTACTCTACTCTACTCTATTCTAATTCTAATTCTACTCTAATCTACTTCACGCTATTCTACTCTACTCTTCTCTTCTGTATTCTAATTCTATTCCACTCTACTCTATTCTAATTCAATTCTACTCTTATCTACTCTATTCTGTATTCTATTCTAATTCTAATTCTAATTCTAATTCTAATTCTAATTCTAATTCTAATTCTAATTCTAATTCTAATTCTAATTCTAATTCTAATTCTAATTCTAATTCTAGTTCTAGTTCTAGTTCTAGTTCTGTTTCTGTTTCTGTTTCTGTTTCTGTTTCTGATTCTGATTCTGATTCTGATTCTGATTCTGATTCTGATTCTGATTCTGATTCTGATTCTGATTCTGATTCTGATTCTGATTCTGATTCTGATTCTGATTCTGATTCTGATTCTACTCTATTCTGTATTCTATTCTGCTCTACTCTATTCTAATTTCTATTCTATTCTATTCTATTCTATTTCATTCTATTCTATTCTATTCTATTCTATTCTATTCTATTCTATTCTATTCTATTCTATTCTATTCTATTCTATTCTATTCTATTCTATTCTATTCTATTCTATTCTATTCTACTCTATTCTAATTCTATTCCATTCCATTCTATTCTATTCTTCTCTATTCTGTATTCTATTCTAATCTACTCTACTCTAGTCTACTCTGTTGTAATTCTACTCTACTCTACTCTATTCTAATTCTAATTCTACTCTACTCTACTTTACGCTATTCTAATTCTATTCTATTCTACTCTACTCTGCTCTACTCTACTCTACTCTACTCTAATTCTATTCTATTCTTTTCTATTCTATTCTACTCTACTCTACACTAATCTACTCCTATTCTATTCTATTCTATTCTATTCTATTCTATTCTATTCTATTCTATTCTATTCTATTCTATTCTATTCTATTCTATTCTATTCTATTCTATTCTACTCCATTCTAATTCTATTCCATTCCATTCCATTCTATTCTATTCTATTCTTCTCTATTCTGTATTGTATTCTAATCTACTCTAGTCTGGTGTACTCTATTGTAATTCTACTATACTCTGCTCTACTCTACTCTACTCTTCTCTACTGTATTCTAATTCTATTCCACTCTACTCTATTCTAATTCTATTCTACTCTTAGCTACTCTATTCTGTATTCTATTCTAATTCTAATTTTAATTCTGATTCTGATTCTGATTCTGATTCTGATTCTGATTCTGATTCTGATTCTGATTCTGATTCTGATTCTGATTCTGATTCTGATTCTGATTCTGATTCTGATTCTACTCTATTCTGTATTCTATTCTGCTCTACTCTATTCTAATTTCTATTCTATTCTATTCTATTTCATTCTATTCTATTCTATTCTACTCTATTCTAATTCTATTCCATTCCATTCTATTCTATTCTTCTCTATTCTGTATTCTATTCTAATCTACTCTACTCTAGTCTACTCTGTTGTAATTCTACTCTACTCTACTCTATTCTAATTCTAATTCTACTCTACTCTACTTTACGCTATTCTAATTCTATTCTATTCTACTCTACTCTGCTCTACTCTACTCTACTCTACTCTAATTCTATTCTATTCTTTTCTATTCTATTCTACTCTACTCTACACTAATCTACTCCTATTCTATTCTATTCTATTCTATTCTATTCTATTCTTTTCTATTCTATTCTATTCTATTCTATTCTATTCTATTCTATTCTATTCTACTCCATTCTAATTCTATTCCATTCCATTCCATTCTATTCTATTCTATTCTTCTCTATTCTGTATTGTATTCTAATCTACTCTAGTCTGGTGTACTCTATTGTAATTCTACTATACTCTACTCTGCTCTACTCTACTCTACTCTTCTCTACTGTATTCTAATTCTATTCCACTCTATTCTATTCTAATTCTATTCTACTCTTAGCTACTCTATTCTGTATTCTATTCTATTTCTAATTCTAATTCTGATTCTGATTCTGATTCTGATTCTGATTCTGATTCTGATTCTGATTCTGATTCTGATTCTGATTCTGATTCTGATTCTGATTCTGATTCTGATTCTGATTCTGATTCTGATTCTGATTCTGATTCTGATTCTGATTCTGATTCTACTCTATTCTGTATTCTATTCTGCTCTACTCTATTCTAATTTCTATTCTATTCTATTCTATTCTATTTTATTCTATTCTATTCTATTCTATTTCCTTCTATTCTATTCTATTCTATTCTAATTCTATTCCATTCCATTCCATTCTATTCTTCTCTATTCTGTATTCTATTCTAATCTACTCTACTCTAGGCTACTCTATTTTAATTCTACTCTACTCTACTATATTCTAATTCTAATTCTACTCTACTCTACTTTACGCTATTCTAATTCTATTCTATTCTACTCTACTCTGCTCTACTCTACTCTACTCTTCTCTTCTGTATTCTAATTCTATTCCACTCTGCTCTATTCTAATACGATTCTACTCTTATCTACTCTATTCTGTATTCTATTCTAATTCTAATTCTAATTCTAATTCCAATTCCAATTCCAATTCCAATTCCAATTCCAATTCCAATTCCAATTCCAATTCCAATTCCAATTCCAATTCCAATTCCAATTCCAATTCCAATTCCAATTCCAATTCTAATTCTAATTCTAATTCTAATTCTGTTTCTAATTCTGTTTCTAATTCTGTTTCTGATTCTACTCTATTCTGTATTCTATTCTGCTCTACTCTATTCTAATTTCTATTCTATTCTATTCTATTCTATTCTATTCTATTCTATTCTATTCTATTCTACTCTACTCTATTCTAATTCTATTCTATTCTATTTTACTCTATTCTATATTCTATTCTGCTCTACTCGATTCTAACTTCTATTCTATTCGGTTCTATTTTATTCAATTCAATTCAATTCTATTCTACTCTATCCTAATTCTATTCTAAACTACGCTACTCTATTCTCATTCTATTCCATTCCATTCTATTCTATTCTATTCTATTCTACTCTGCTCTACTCCTATTCTATTCTATTCTATTCTATTCTATTCTATTCTATTCTACTCTATTCTAATACTATTCCATTCCATTCCATTCTATTCTATTGTATTCTTCTCTATTCTGTATTGTATTCTATTCTACTCTAGTCTAGTGTACTCTATTGTAATTCTACTCTACTTTACTCTGCTCTACTCTACTCTACTCTTCTCTACTGTATTCTAATTCTATTCCACTCTCCTCTATTCTAATTCTATTCTACTCTTAGCTACTCTATTCTGTATTCTATTCTAATACTAATTCTAATTCTAATTCTAATTCTAATTCTAATTCTAATTCTAATTCTAATTCTAATTCTAATTCTAATTCTAATTCTAATTCTAATTCTAATTCTAATTCTAATTCTAATTCTAATTCTAATTCTAATTCTAATTCTAATTCTAATTCTAATTCTAATTCTAATTCTAATTCTAATTCTAATTCTAATTCTAATTCTAATTCTAATTCTAATTCTAATTCTAATTCTAATTCTAATTCTAATTCTAATTCTAATTCTAATTCTACTCTACTCTTCTTCATTCTAATTCTATTCCACTCTACTCTGTTCTAATTCGATTCTACTCTTAGCTACTCTATTCTGTATTCTATTCTACTCTATTCTAATTCTAATTCTAATTCTAATTCTAATTCTAATTCTAATTCTAATTCTAATTCTAATTCTAATTCTAATTCTAATTCTAATTCTAATTCTAATTCTAATTCTAATTCTAATTCTAATTCTAATTCTAATTCTAATTCTAATTCTAATTCTGTTTCTGTTTCTGTTTCTGTTTCTGTTTCTGTTTCTGTTTCTGATTCTGATTCTGATTCTGATTCTACTCTATTCTGTATTCTATTCTGCTCTACTCGATTCTAACTTCTCTTCTATTCTGTTCTATTTTATTCAATTCAATTCAATTCTATTCTACTCTAACCTAATTCTATTCTAAACTACGCTACTCTATTCTAAACTACGCTACTCTATTCTAATTCTATTCCATTCCATTCTATTCTATTCTATTCTATTCTATTCTATTCTATTCTATTCTATTCTATTCTATTCTATTCTACTCTGCTCTGCTCTACTCTAATCTACTCTACTCTTCTCTTCTGTATTCTAATTCTATTCCACTCTACTCTATTCTAATTCGATTCTACTCTTATCTACTGTATTCTGTATTCTATTCTAATTCTAATTCTAATTCTAATTCTAATTCTAATTCTAATTCTAATTCTAATTCTAATTCTAATTCTAATTCTAATTCTAATTCTAATTCTAATTCTAATTCTAATTCTAATTCTAATTCTAATTCTAATTCTAATTCTACTCTATTCTGTATTCTATTCTGCTCTACTCTATTCTAATTTCTATTCTATTCTATTCTATTCTATTCTATTCTATTCTATTCTATTCTATTCTATTCTATTCTACTCTATATTAATTCTATTCTATTCTATTCTACTCTATTCTATATTCTATTCTGCTCTACTCGATTCTAACTTCTATTCTATTCGGTTCTATTTTATTCAATTCAATTCAATTCTATTCTACTCTATCCTAATTCTATTCTAAACTACGCTACTCTATTCTAATTCTATTCCATTCCATTCCATTCTATTCTATTCTATTCTTCTCTATTCTGTATTGTATTCTAATCTACTCTAGTCTAATGTACTGTATTGTAATTCTACTCTACTCTACTCTATTCTAATTCTAATTCTACTCTACTCTACTTTACGCTATTCTAATTCTATTCTATTCTACTCTACTCTGCTCTACTCTACTCTACTCTACTCTAATTCTATTCTATTCTTTTCTATTATATTCTACTCTACTCTACACTAATCTACTCCTATTCTATTCTATTTTATTCTATTCTGTTCTGTTCTATTCTATTCTATTCTATTCTATTCTATTCTATTCTATTCTATTCTATTCTATTCTATTCTATTCTACTCTATTCTAATTCTATTCCATTCCATTCTATTCTATTCTTCTCTATTTTGTATGCTATTCTACTCTACTCTACTCTAGTCTACCCTGTTGTAATTCTACTCTACTCTACTCTATTCTAATTCTAATTCTACTCTAATCTACTTCACGCTATTCTACTCTACTCTTCTCTTCTGTATTCTAATTCTATTCCACTCTACTCTATTCTAATTCAATTCTACTCTTATCTACTCTATTTTGTATTCTATTCTAATTCTAATTCTAATACTAATTCTAATTCTAATTCTAATTCTAATTCTAATTCTAATTCTAATTCTAATTCTAATTCTAATTCTAATTCTAATTCTAATTCTAATTCTAATTCTAATTCTAATTCTAATTCTAATTCTAATTCTAATTCTAATTCTAATTCTAATTCTAATTCTAATTCTAATTCTAATTCTAATTCTAATTCTAATTCTAATTCTAATTCTAATTCTAATTCTAATTCTAATTCTAATTCTAGTTCTAGTTCTAGTTCTAGTTCTAATTCTAATTATGTTTCTGTTTCTGTTTCTGTTTCTGTTTCTGTTTCTGTTTCTGTTTCTGTTTCTGTTTCTGTTTCTGTTTCTGATTCTGATTCTGATTCTGATTCTGATTCTGATTCTGATTCTGATTCTGATTCTGATTCTGATTCTGATTCTGATTCTGATTCTGATTCTGATTCTGATTCTGATTCTGATTCTACTCTATTCTGTATTCTATTCTGCTCTACTCTATTCTAATTTCTATTCTATTCTATTTTATTCTATTCTATTCTATTCTATTTCCTTCTATTCTATTCTATTCTATTCTAATTCTATTCCATTCCATTCCATTCTATTCTTCTCTATTCTGTATTCTATTCTACTCTATTCTAATTCTAATTCTAATTCTAATTCTAATTCTAATTCTAATTCTAATTCTAATTCTAATTCTAATTCTAATTCTGTTTCTGTTTCTGTTTCTGTTTCTGTTTCTGTTTCTGTTTCTGTTTCTGTTTCTGTTTCTGTTTCTGTTTCTGTTTCTGTTTCTGTTTCTGTTTCTGTTTCTGTTTCTGTTTCTGTTTCTGATTCTGATTCTGATTCTGATTCTGATTCTGATTCTGATTCTGATTCTGATTCTGATTCTGATTCTGATTCTGATTCTGATTCTGATTCTGATTCTGATTCTGATTCTGATTCTGATTCTACTCTATTCTGTATTCTATTCTGCTCTACTCGATTCTAACTTCTCTTCTATTCTGTTCTATTTTATTCAATTCAATTCAATTCTATTCTACTCTAACCTAATTCTATTCTAAACTACGCTACTCTATTCTAATTCTATTTCATTCCATTCCATTCTATTCTATTCTATTCTATTCTATTCTATTCTATTCTATTCTATTCTATTCTATTCTATTCTATTCTATTCTATTCTATTCTATTCTACTCTATTCTACTCTACTCTACTCCTATTCTATTCTATTCTATTCTATTCTATTCTACTCTATTCTAATTCTATTCCATTCCATTCCATTCTATTCTATTCTATTCTTCTCTATTCTGTTTTGTATTCTAATCTACTCTAGTCTAGTGTACTCTATTGTAATTCTACTCTACTCTACTCTTCTCTACTGTATTCTAATTCTATTCCACTCTGCTCTATTCTAATTCTATTCTACTCTTAGCTACTCTATTCTGTATTCTATTCTAATTCTAATTCTAATACTAATTCTAATACTAATTCTAATTCTAATTCTAATTCTAATTCTAATTCTAATTCTAATTCTAATTCTAATTCTAATTCTAATTCTGTTTCTGTTTCTGTTTCTGTTTCTGTTTCTGTTTCTGTTTCTGTTTCTGTTTCTGTTTCTGTTTCTGTTTCTGTTTCTGTTTCTGTTTCTGTTTCTGTTTCTGTTTCTGTTTCTGTTTCTGTTTCTGTTTCTGTTTCTGTTTCTGTTTCTGTTTCTGTTTCTGTTTCTGTTTCTGTTTCTGTTTCTGTTTATGATTCTGATTCTGATTCTGATTCTACTCTATTCTGTATTCTATTCTGCTCTACTCGATTCTAACTTCTCTTCTATTCTGTTCTATTTTATTCAATTCAATTCAATTCTATTCTACTCTAACCTAATTCTATTCTAAACTACGCTACTCTATTCTAAACTACGCTACTCTATTCTAATTCTATTCCATTCCATTCTATTCTATTCTATTCTATTCTATTCTATTCTATTCTATTCTATTCTATTCTATTCTATTCTATTCTTTTCTATTCTATTCTATTCTATTCTACTCTACTCTACTCTACTCTACTCCTATTCTATTCTATTCTTTTCCACTCTATTCTAATTCTATTCCACTCTACTCTATTCTAATTCGATTCTACACTTATCTACTCTATTCTGTATTCAATTCTAATTCTAATTCCAATTCCAATTCCAATTCCAATTCCAATTCCAATTCCAATTCCAATTCCAATTCCAATTCCAATTCCAATTCCAATTCCAATTCCAATTCCAATTCCAATTCTAATTCTAATTCTAATTCTAATTCTAATTCTAATTCTAATTCTAATTCTAATTCTAATTCTACTCTATTCTGTATTCTATTCTGCTCTACTCTATTCTAATTTCTATTCTATTCTATTCTATTCTATTCTATTCTATTCTATTCTATTCTATTCTATTCTATTCTATTCTATTTCATTCTATCCTATTCTATTCCATTCTATTCTATTCTATTCTATTCTATTCTATTCTATTCTATTCTATTCTATTCTACTCTATTCTAATTCTATTCCATTCCATTCTATTCTATTCTTCTCTATTCTGTATTCTATTCTACTCTACTCTACTCTAGTCTACCCTATTGTAATTCTACTCTACTCTACTCTACTCTATTCTAATTCTAATTCTACTCTACTCTACTTTACGCTATTCTAATTCTATTCTATTCTACTCTACTCTGCTCTACTCTACTCTACTCTACTCTAATTCTATTCTATTCTTTTCTATTCTATTCTACTCTACTCTACACTAATCTACTTCTATTCTATTCTATTCTATTCTATTCTATTCTATTCTATTCTATTCTATTCTATTCTATTCTATTCTATTCTATTCTGTTCTATTCTGTTCTATTTTGTTCTATGCTGTTCTATTCTATTCTATTCTATTCTATTCTATTCTATTCTATTCTATTCTATTCTATTCTATTCTATTCTATTCTATTCTATTCTACTCTATTCTAATTCTATTCCATTCCATTCTATTCTATTCTTCTCTATTCTGTATGCTATTCTACTCTACTCTACTCTAGTCTACTCTATTGTAATTCTACTCTACTCTACTCTATTCTAATTCTAATAATACTCTAATCTACTTCACGCTATTCTACTCTACTCTTCTCTTCTGTATTCTAATTCTATTCCACTCTACTCTATTCTAATTCAATTCTACTCTTATCTACTCTATTCTGTATTCTATTCTAATTCTAATTCTAATTCTAATTCTAATTCTAATTCTAATTCTAATTCTAATTCTAATTCTAATTCTAATTCTAATTCTAATTCTAATTCTAATTCTAATTCTAATTCTAATTCTAATTCTGGTTCTGGTTCTGGTTCTGGTTCTGGTTCTGGTTCTGGTTCTGGTTCTGGTTCTGGTTCTGGTTCTGGTTCTGTTTCTGTTTCTGTTTCTGTTTCTGATTCTGATTCTGATTCTGATTCTGATTCTGATTCTGATTCTGATTCTACTCTATTCTGTATTCTATTCTGCTCTACTCGATTCTAACTTCTTTTCTATTCTGTTCTATTTTATTCAATTCAATTCTATTCTATTCTACTCTAACCTAATTCTATTCTAAACTACGCTACTCTATTCTAAACTACGCTACTCTATTCTAATTCTATTCCATTCCATTCCATTCTACTCTACTCTATTCTATTCTATTCTATTCTATTCTATTCTATTCTATTCTACTCTACTCTACTCTACTCTACTCTACTCCTATTCTATTCTATTCTATTCTATTCTATTCTACTCTATTCTAATTCTATTCCATTCCATTCCATTCCATTCTATTCTATTCTATTCTTCTCTATTCTGTATTGTATTCTAATCTACTCTAGTCTATTGTACTCTATTGTAATTCTACTCTACTCTACTCTTCTCTACTGTATTCTAATTCTATTCCACTCTGCTCTATTCTAATTCTATTCTACTCTTAGCTACTCTATTCTGTATTCTATTCTAATTCTAATTCTAATTCTAATTCTAATTCTAATTCTAATTCTAATTCTAATTCTAATTCTAATTCTAATTCTAATTCTAATTCTAATTCTAATTCTAATTCTAATTCTAATTCTAATTCTAGTTCTAGTTCTAGTTCTGTTTCTGTTTCTGTTTCTGTTTCTGTTTCTGTTTCTGTTTCTGTTTCTGTTTCTGTTTCTGATTCTGATTCTGATTCTGATTCTGATTCTGATTCTGATTCTGATTCTGATTCTGATTCTGATTCTGATTCTGATTCTGATTCTGATTCTGATTCTGATTCTGATTCTGATTCTGATTCTGATTCTACTCTATTCTGTATTCTATTCTGCTCTACTCTATTCTAATTTCTATTCTATTCTATTATATTTCATTCTATTCCATTCCATTCTATTCTATTCTTCTCTATTCTGTATTCTATTCTAATCTCCTCTCATCTAGTCTACTCTATTTTAATTCTACTCTACTCTACTCTATTCTAATTCTAATTCTACTCTACTCTACTTTACGCTATTCTAATTCTATTCTATTCTACTCTACTCTGCTCTACTCTACTCTACTCTACTCTAATTCTATTCTATTCTTTTCTATTCTATTCTACTCTACTCTACACTATTCTATTCTATTCTATTCTATTCTATTCTATTCTATTCTATTCTATTCTATTCTATTCTATTCTATTCTATTCTATTCTATTCTATTCTATTCTATTCTACTCTATTCTACTCTATTCTAATTCTATTCCACTCCACTCTATTCTAATTCGATTCTACTCTTATCTACTCTATTCTGTATTCAATTCTAATTCTAATTCCAATTCCAATTCCAATTCCAATTCCAATTCCAATTCCAATTCCAATTCCAATTCCAATTCCGTTTCCGTTTCCGTTTCCGTTTCCGTTTCCGTTTCCGTTTCCGTTTCCGTTTCCGTTTCCGTTTCCGTTTCCGTTTCCGTTTCCGTTTCCGTTTCCGTTTCCGTTTCCGTTTCCGTTTCCGTTTCCGTTTCCGTTTCTGTTTCTGTTTCTGTTTCTGTTTCTGTTTATGATTCTGATTCTGATTCTGATTCTGATTCTGATTCTACTCTATTCTGTATTCTATTCTGCTCAACTCAATTCTAACTTCTCTTCTATTCTGTTCTATTTTATTCAATTCAATTCAATTCTATTCTACTCTAACCTAATTCTATTCTAAACTACGCTACTCTATTCTAAACTACGCTACTCTATTCTAATTCTATTCCATTCTATTCCATTCTATTCTATTCTATTCTATTCTATTCTATTCTATTCTACTCTACTCTACTCTACTCTACTCTACTCCTATTCTATTCTATTCTATTCTATTCTATTCTATTCTATTCTATTCTACTCTATTCTAATTCTATTCCATTCCATTCCATTCTATTCTATTCTATTCTTCTCTATTCTGTATTGTATTCTAATCTACTCTAGTCTAGTGTACTCTATTGTAATTCTACTCTACTCTACTCTTCTCTACTGTATTCTAATTCTATTCCACTCTGCTCTATTCTAATTCTATTCTACTCTTAGCTACTCTATTCTGTATTCTATTCTAATTCTAATACTAATTCTAATTCTAATTCTAATTCTAATTCAAATTCTGATTCTGATTCTGATTCTGATTCTGATTCTGATTCTGATTCTGATTCTGATTCTGATTCTGATTCTGATTCTGATTCTGATTCTGATTCTGATTCTGATTCTGATTCTGATTCTGTTTCTGTTTCTGTTTCTGTTTCTGATTCTGATTCTGATTCTGATTCTGATTCTGA
The DNA here is from genome assembly GCA_033807585.1 of Hydrophis major. Lineage (NCBI taxonomy): Eukaryota > Metazoa > Chordata > Lepidosauria > Squamata > Elapidae > Hydrophis > Hydrophis major. Next base: position 64,304 of record JAUCBL010000208.1, read on the forward strand.
TTCTACTCTATTCTGTATTCTATTCTGCTCTACTCGATTCTAACTTCTCTTCTATTCTGTTCTATTTTATTCAATTCAATTCAATTCTATTCTACTCTAACCTAATTCTATTCTAAACTACGCTACTCTATTCTAAACTACTCTACTCTATTCTAATTCTATTCCATTCCATTCTATTCTATTCTATTCTATTCTATTCTATTCTATTCTATTCTATTCTATTCTATTCTATTCTACTCTACTCTACTCTACTCTACTCTACTCTACTCTACTCTACTCCTATTCTATTCTATTCTATTCTTTTCTACTCTATTCTAATTCTATTCCACTCTACTCTATTCTAATTCGATTCTACTCTTATCTACTCTATTCTGTATTCAATTCTAATTCTAATTCCAATTCCAATTCCAATTCCAATTCCAATTCCAATTCCAATTCCAATTCCAATTCCAATTCCAATTCCAATTCCAATTCCAATTCCAATTCCAATTCCAATTCCAATTCTAATTCTAATTCTAATTCTAATTCTAATTCTAATTCTAATTCTACTCTATTCTGTATTCTATTCTGCTCTACTCTATTCTAATTTCTATTCTATTTCATTCTATTCTATTCTGTTCTATTCTATTCTATTCTATTCTATTCTATTCTATTTCATTCTATTCTATTCTATTCTATTCTATTCCATTCTATTCTATTCTATTCTATTCTATTCTACTCTATTCTAATTCTATTCCATTCCATTCTATTCTATTCTTCTCTATTCTGTATTCTATTCTACTCTACTCTACTCTAGTCTACCCTATTGTAATTCTACTCTACTCTACTCTACTCTATTCTAATTCTAATTCTACTCTAATCTACTTCACGCTATTCTACTCTACTCTTCTCTTCTGTATTCTAATTCTATTCCACTCTACTCTATTCTAATTCAATTCTACTCTTATCTACTCTGTTCTGTATTCTATTCTAATTCTAATTCTAATTCTAATTCTAATTCTAATTCTAATTCTAATTCTAATTCTAATTCTAATTCTAATTCTAATTCTAATTCTAATTCTAATTCTAATTCTAATTCTAGTTCTAGTTCTAGTTCTAGTTCTAGTTCTAATTCTGTTTCTGTTTCTGTTTCTGTTTCTGTTTCTGTTTCTGTTTCTGTTTCTGTTTCTGTTTCTGATTCTGATTCTGATTCTGATTCTGATTCTGATTCTGATTCTGATTCTGATTCTGATTCTGATTCTGATTCTGATTCTGATTCTGATTCTGATTCTGATTCTGATTCTGATTCTGATTCTGATTCTGATTCTGATTCTGATTCTGATTCTGATTCTGATTCTGATTCTGATTCTGATTCTACTCTATTCTGTATTCTATTCTGCTCTACTCTATTCTAATTTCTATTCTATTCTATTTCATTCTATTCTATTCTATTCTATTCTATTCTATTCTACTCTATTCTAATTCTATTCCATTCCATTCTGTTCTATTCTTCTCTATTCTGTATTCTATTCTAATCTACTCTACTCTAGTCTACTCTGTTGTAATTCTACTCTACTCTACTCTATTCTAATTCTAATTCTACTCTACTCTACTTTACGCTATTCTAATTCTATTCTATTCTACTCTACTCTGCTCTACTCTACTCTACTCTACTCTAATTCTATTCTATTCTTTTCTATTCTATTCTACTCTACTCTACACTAATCTACTTCTATTCTATTCTATTCTATTCTATTCTATTCTATTCTATTCTATTCTATTCTATTCTATTCTATTCTATTCTATTCTATTCTATTCTATTCTACTCCATTCTAATTCTATTCCATTCCATTCCATTCTATTCTATTCTATTCTTCTCTATTCTGTATTGTATTCTAATCTACTCTAGTCTAGTGTACTCTATTGTAATTCTACTCTACTCTACTCTGCTCTACTCTACTCTACTCTTCTCTACTGTATTCTAATTCTATTCCACTCTACTCTATTCTAATTCTATTCTACTCTTAGCTACTCTATTCTGTATTCTATTCTAATTCTAATTCTAATTCTGATTCTGATTCTGATTCTGATTCTGATTCTGATTCTGATTCTGATTCTGATTCTGATTCTGATTCTGATTCTGATTCTGATTCTGATTCTGATTCTGATTCTGATTCTGATTCTGATTCTGATTCTGATTCTGATTCTGATTCTGATTCTACTCTATTCTGTATTCTATTCTGCTCTACTCTATTCTAATTTCTATTCTATTCTATTCTATTCTATTCTATTCTATTCTATTCTATTCTATTCTATTTTATTCTATTCTATTCTATTCTATTTCCTTCTATTCTATTCTATTCTATTCTATTCTAATTCTATTCCATTCCATTCCATTCTATTCTTCTCTATTCTGTATTCTATTCTACTCTATTCTAATTCTAATTCTAATTCTAATTCTAATTCTAATTCTAATTCTAATTGTAATTCTAATTCTGTTTCTGTTTCTGTTTCTGTTTCTGTTTCTGTTTCTGTTTCTGTTTCTGTTTCTGTTTCTGTTTCTGTTTCTGTTTCTGTTTCTGTTTCTGTTTCTGTTTCTGTTTCTGTTTCTGTTTCTGTTTCTGTTTCTGTTTCTGTTTCTGATTCTGATTCTGATTCTGATTCTACTCTATTCTGTATTCTATTCTGCTCTACTCGATTCTAACTTCTCTTCTATTCTGTTCTATTTTATTCAATTCAATTCTATTCTATTCTACTCTAACCTAATTCTATTCTAAACTACGCTACTCTATTCTAAACTACGCTACTCTATTCTAATTCTATTCCATTCCATTCCATTCTACTCTATTCTATTCTATTCTATTCTATTCTATTCTATTCTATTCTATTCTATTCTATTCTATTCTATTCTACTCTACTCTACTCTACTCTACTCCTATTCTATTCTATTCTATTCTATTCTATTCTACTCTATTCTAATTCTATTCCATTCCATTCCATTCTATTCTATTCTATTCTTCTCTATTCTGTATTGTATTCTAATCTATTCTAGTCTAGTGTACTCTATTGTAATTCTACTCTACTCTACTCTTCTCTACTGTATTCTAATTCTATTCCACTCTGCTCTATTCTAATTCTATTCTACTCTTAGCTACTCTATTCTGTATTCTATTCTAATTCTAATTCTAATACTAATTCTAATTCTAATTCTAATTCTAATTCTAATTTTAATTCTAATTCTAATTCTAATTCTAATTCTAATTCTAATTCTAATTCTAATTCTAATTCTAATTCTAATTCTAGTTCTAGTTCTAATTCTGTTTCTGTTTCTGTTTCTGTTTCTGTTCCTGTTCCTGTTTCTGTTTCTGTTTCTGTTTCTGTTTCTGTTTCTGATTCTGATTCTGATTCTGATTCTGATTCTGATTCTGATTCTGATTCTGATTCTGATTCTGATTCTGATTCTGATTCTGATTCTGATTCTGATTCTGATTCTGATTCTGATTCTGATTCTGATTCTGATTCTACTCTATTCTGTATTCTATTCTGCTCTACTCTATTCTAATTTCTATTCTATTCTATTATATTTCATTCTATTCTATTCTATTCTATTCTATTCTATTCTACTCTACTCTATTCTAATTCTATTCCATTCCATTCTATTCTATTCTTCTCTATTCTGTATTCTATTCTAATCTCCTCTCCTCTAGTCTACTCTATTTTAATTCTACTCTACTCTACTCTATTCTAATTCTAATTCTACTCTACTCTACTTTACGCTATTCTAATTCTATTCTATTCTACTCTACTCTGCTCTACTCTACTCTACACTAATCTACTCCTATTCTATTCTATTCTATTCTATTCTATTCTATTCTATTCTATTCTATTCTATTCTGTTCTGTTCTATTCTATTCTATTCTATTCTATTCTACTCCATTCTAATTCTATTCCATTCCATTCCATTCTATTCTATTCTATTCTTCTCTATTCTGTATTGTATTCTAATCTACTCTAGTCTAGTGTACTCTATTGTAATTCTACTATACTCTACTCTGCTCTACTCTACTCTACTCTTCTCTACTGTATTCTAATTCTATTCCACTCTACTCTATTCTAATTCTATTCTACTCTTAGCTACTCTATTCTGTATTCTATTCTAATTCTAATTCTAATTCAAATTCTAATTCTGATTCTGATTCTGATTCTGATTCTGATTCTGATTCTGATTCTGATTCTGATTCTGATTCTGATTCTGATTCTGATTCTGATTCTGATTCTGATTCTGATTCTGATTCTGATTCTGATTCAACTCTATTCTGTATTCTATTCTGCTGTACTCTATTCTAATTTCTATTCTATTCTATTCTATTCTATTCTATTTTATTCTATTCTATTCTATTCTATTTCCTTCTATTCTATTCTATTCTTTTCTAATTCTATTCCATTCCATTCAATTCTATTCTTCTCTATTCTGTATTCTATTCTACTCTATTCTAATTCTAATTCTAATTCTAATTCTAATTCTGTTTCTGTTTCTGTTTCTGTTTCTGTTTCTGTTTCTGTTTCTGTTTCTGTTTCTGTTTCTGTTTCTGTTTCTGTTTCTGTTTCTGTTTCTGATTCTGATTCTGATTCTGATTCTGATTCTGATTCTGATTCTGATTCTGATTCTGATTCTGATTCTGTTTCTGTTTCTGTTTCTGTTTCTGTTTCTGATTCTGATTCTGATTCTGATTCTGATTCTGATTCTACTCTATTCTGTATTCTATTCTGCTCTACTCGATTCTAACTTCTCTTCTATTCTGTTCTATTTTATTCAATTCAATTCAATTCTATTCTACTCTAACCTAATTCTATTCTAAACTACGCTACTCTATTCTAAACTACGCTACTCTATTCTAATTCTATTCCATTCTATTCTATTCTATTCTATTCTATTCTATTCTATTCTATTCTATTCTATTCTATTCTATTCTACTCTACTCTACTCTACTCTACTCTACTCTACTCCTATTCTATTCTATTCTATTCTATTCTATTCTATTCTACTCTATTCTAATTCTATTCCATTCCATTCCATTCTATTCTATTCTATTCTTCTCTATTCTGTATTGTATTCTAATCTACTCTAGTCTAGTGTACTCTATTGTAATTCTACTCTACTCTACTCTTCTCTACTGTATTCTAATTCTATTCCACTCTACTCTATTCTAATTCTATTCTACTCTTAGCTACTCTATTCTGTATTCTATTCTAATTCTAATTCTAATTCTAATTCTAATTCTAATTCTGATTCTGATTCTGATTCTGATTCTGATTCTGATTCTGATTCTGATTCTGATTCTGATTCTGATTCTGATTCTGATTCTGATTCTGATTCTGATTCTGATTCTGATTCTACTCTATTCTGTATTCTATTCTGCTCTACTCTATTCTAATTTCTATTCTATTCTATTTTATTCTATTCTATTCTATTCTATTTCCTTCTATTCTATTCTATTCTATTCTAATTCTATTCCATTCCATTCCATTCTATTCTTCTCTATTCTGTATTCTATTCTACTCTATTCTAATTCTAATTCTAATTCTAATTCTAATTCTAATTCTAATTCTAATTCTAATTCTAATTCTAATTCTAATTCTAATTCTAATTCTAATTCTAATTCTAATTCTAATTCTAATTCTAATTCTAATTCTAATTCTAATTCTCATTCTCATTCTCATTCTCATTCTCATTCTCATTCTCATTCTCATTCTCATTCTCATTCTCATTCTCATTCTCATTCTAATTCTAATTCTAATTCTGTTTCTGTTTCTGATTCTGATTCTGATTCTGATTCTGATTCTGATTCTGATTCTACTCTATTCTGTATTCTATTCTGCTCTACTCGATTCTAACTTCTCTTCTATTCTGTTCTATTTTATTCAATTCAATTCAATTCTATTCTACTCTAACCTAATTCTATTCTAAACTACGCTACTCTATTCTAAACTACGCTACTCTATTCTAATTCTATTCCATTCCATTCTATTCTATTCTATTCTATTCTATTCTATTCTATTCTATTCTATTCTATTCTATTCTATTCTATTCTACTCTACTCTACTCTACTCTACTCTACTCTACTCCTATTCTATTCTATTCTATTCTATTCTACTCTATTCTAATTCTATTCCATTCCATTCCATTCTATTCTATTCTATTCTTCTCTATTCTGTATTGTATTCTAATCTACTCTAGTCTAGTGTACTCTATTGTAATTCTACTCTACTCTACTCTTCTCTACTGTATTCTAATTCTATTCCACTCTGCTCTATTCTAATTCTATTCTACTCTTAGCTACTCTATTCTGTATTCTATTCTAATTCTAATTCTAATACTAATTCTAATTCTAATTCTAATTCTAATTCTAATTCTAATTCTAATTCTAATTCTAATTCTAATTCTAATTCTAATTCTAATTCTAATTCTAATTCTGTTTCTGTTTCTGTTTCTGTTTCTGTTTCTGTTTCTGTTTCTGTTTCTGTTTCTGTTTCTGTTTCTGTTTCTGTTTCTGTTTCTGTTTCTGTTTCTGTTTCTGTTTCTGTTTCTGTTTCTGTTTCTGTTTCTGTTTCTGTTTCTGTTTCTGTTTCTGTTTCTGATTCTGATTCTGATTCTGATTCTGATTCTGATTCTACTCTATTCTGTATTCTATTCTGCTCTACTCGATTCTAACTTCTCTTCTATTCTGTTCTATTTTATTCAATTCAATTCAATTCTATTCTACTCTAACCTAATTCTATTCTAAACTACGCTACTCTATTCTAAACTACGCTACTCTATTCTAATTCTATTCCATTCCATTCTATTCTATTCTATTCTATTCTATTCTATTCTATTCTATTCTATTCTATTCTATTCTATTCTACTCTACTCCTATTCTATTCTATTCTTTTCCACTCTATTCTAATTCTATTCCACTCTACTCTATTCTAATTCGATTCTACTCTTATCTACTCTATTCTGTATTCAATTCTAATTCTAATTCCAATTCCAATTCCAATTCCAATTCCAATTCCAATTCCAATTCCAATTCCAATTCCAATTCCAATTCCAATTCCAATTCCAATTCCAATTCCAATTCTAATTCTAATTCTAATTCTAATTCTAATTCTAATTCTAATTCTAATTCTAATTCTAATTCTACTCTATTCTGTATTCTATTCTGCTGTACTCTATTCTAATTTCTGTTCTATTTCATTCTATTCTATTCTATTCTATTCTATTCTATTCTATTCTATTCTATTCTATTCTATTTCATTCTATTCTATTCTATTCCATTCTATTCTATTCTATTCTATTCTATTCTACTCTATTCTAATTCTATTCCATTCCATTCTATTCTATTCTTCTCTATTCTGTATTCTATTCTACTCTACTCTACTCTAGTCTACCCTATTGTAATTCTACTCTACTCTACTCTACTCTACTCTAATTCTAATTCTACTCTACTCTACTTTACGCTATTCTAATTCTATTCTATTCTACTCTACTCTGCTCTACTCTACTCTACTCTACTCTAATTCTATTCTATTCTTTTCTATTCTATTCTACTCTACTCTACACTAATCTACTCCTATTCTATTCTATTCTATTCTATTCTATTCTATTCTGTTCTATTCTGTTCTATTCTGTTCTATTCTATTCTATTCTATTCTATTCTATTCTATTCTATTCTATTCTATTCTACTCTATTCTAATTCTATTCCATTCCATTCTATTCTATTCTTCTCTATTCTGTATGCTATTCTACTCTACTCTACTCTAGTCTACTCTATTGTAATTCTACTCTACTCTACTCTATTCTAATTCTAATAATACTCTAATCTACTACACGCTATTCTACTCTACTCTTCTCTTCTGTATTCTAATTCTATTCCACTCTACTCTATTCTAATTCAATTCTACTCTTATCTACTCTATTCTTTATTCTATTCTAATTCTAATTCTAATTCTAATTCTAGTTCTAGTTCTAGTTCTAGTTCTAGTTCTGTTTCTGTTTCTGTTTCTGTTTCTGTTTCTGTTTCTGTTTCTGTTTCTGTTTCTGATTCTGATTCTGATTCTGATTCTGATTCTGATTCTGATTCTGATTCTGATTCTGATTCTGATTCTGATTCTGATTCTGATTCTGATTCTGATTCTGATTCTGATTCTGATTCTGATTCTACTCTATTCTGTATTCTATTCTGCTCTACTCTATTCTAATTTCTATTCTATTCTATTCTATTTCATTCTATTCTATTCTATTCTATTCTATTCTATTCTATTCTATTCTATTCTATTCTATTCTATTCTATTCTATTCTATTCTACTCTATTCTAATTCTATTCCATTCCATTCTATTCTATTCTTCTCTATTCTGTATTCTATTCTAATCTACTCTACTCTAGTCTACTCTGTTGTAATTCTACTCTACTCTACTCTATTCTAATTCTAATTCTACTCTACTCTACTTTACGCTATTCTAATTCTATTCTATTCTACTCTACTCTGCTCTACTCTACTCTACTCTACTCTCATTCTATTCTATTCTTTTCTATTCTATTCTACTCTACTCTACACTAATCTACTCCTATTCTATTCTATTCTATTCTATTCTATTCTATTCTATTCTATTCTATTCTATTCTATTCTATTCTATTCTATTCTATTCTATTCTATTCTATTCTATTCTATTCTATTCTATTCTATTCTACTCCATTCTAATTCTATTCCATTCCATTCCATTCTATTCTATTCTATTCTTCTCTATTCTGTATTGTATTCTAATCTACTCTAGTCTGGTGTACTCTATTGTAATTCTACTATACTCTACTCTGCTCTACTCTACTCTACTCTTCTCTACTGTATTCTAATTCTATTCCACTCTACTCTATTCTAATTCTATTCTACTCTTAGCTACTCTATTCTGTATTCTATTCTAATTCTAATTCTAATTCTAATTCTGATTCTGATTCTGATTCTGATTCTGATTCTGATTCTGATTCTGATTCTGATTCTGATTCTGATTCTGATTCTACTCTATTCTGTATTCTATTCTGCTCTACTCTATTCTAATTTCTATTCTATTCTATTCTATTTTATTTTATTCTATTCTATTCTATTCTATTCTATTTCCTTCTATTCTATTCTATTCTATTCTATTCTATTCTATTCTATTCTATTCTAATTCTATTCCATTCCATTCCATTCTATTCTTCTCTATTCTGTATTCTATTCTAATCTACTCTACTCTAGGCTACTCTATTGTAATTCTACTCTACTCTACTATATTCTAATTCTAATTCTACTCTACTCTACTTTACGCTATTCTAATTCTATTCTATTCTACTCTACTCTGCTCTACTCTACTCTACTCTTCTCTTCTGTATTCTAATTCTATTCCACTCTACTCTATTCTAATACGATTCTACTCTTATCTACTCTATTCTGTATTCTATTCTAATTCTAATTCTAATTCTAATTCCAATTCCAATTCCAATTCCAATTCCAATTCCAATTCCAATTCCAATTCCAATTCCAATTCCAATTCCAATTCCAATTCCAATTCCAATTCCAATTCCAATTCCAATTCTAATTCTAATTCTGTTTCTAATTCTGTTTCTAATTCTGTTTCTGATTCTACTCTATTCTGTATTCTATTCTGCTCTACTGTATTCTAATTTCTATTCTATTCTATTCTATTCTATTCTATTCTATTCTATTCTATTCTATTCTATTCTATTCTATTCTACTCTACTCTATTCTAATTCTATTCTATTCTATTTTACTCTATTCTATATTCTATTCTGCTCTACTCGATTCTAACTTCTATTCTATTCGGTTCTATTTTATTCAATTCAATTCAATTCTATTCTACTCTATCCTAATTCTATTCTAAACTACGCTACTCTATTCTCATTCTATTCCATTCCATTCTATTCTATTCTATTCTATTCTATTCTACTCTGCTCTACTCCTATTCTATTCTATTCTATTCTATTCTATTCTACTCTATTCTAATACTATTCCATTCCATTCCATTCTATTCTATTCTTCTCTATTCTGTATTGTATTCTAATCTACTCTAGTCTAGTGTACTCTATTGTAATTCTACTCTACTTTACTCTGCTCTACTCTACTCTACTCTTCTCTACTGTATTCTAATTCTATTCCACTCTCCTCTATTCTAATTCTATTCTACTCTTAGCTACTCTATTCTGTATTCTATTCTAATTCTAATTCTAATACTAATTCTAATTCTAATTCTAATTCTAATTCTAATTCTAATTCTAATTCTAATTCTAATTCTAATTCTAATACTAATTTTAATTCTAATTCTAATTCTAATTCTAATTCTAATTCTAATTCTAATTCTAATTCTAATTCTAATTCTAATTCTAATTCTAATTCTAATTCTAATTCTAATTCTAATTCTAATTCTAATTCTAATTCTAATTCTAATTCTAATTCTAATTCTAATTCTAATTCTAATTCTAATTCTAATTCTAATTCTAATTCTAATTCTAATTCTAATTCTAATTCTAATTCTACTCTTCTCTTCTTCATTCTAATTCTATTCCACTCTACTCTGTTCTAATTCGATTCTACTCTTAGCTACTCTATTCTGTATTCTATTCTACTCTATTCTAATTCTAATTCTAATTCTAATTCTAATTCTAATTCTAATTCTAATTCTAATTCTAATTCTAATTCTAATTCTAATTCTAATTCTAATTCTAATTCTAATTCTAATTCTAATTCTAATTCTAATTCTAATTCTAATTCTAATTCTAATTCTAATTCTAATTCTAATTCTAATTCTAATTCTAATTCTAATTCTAATTCTAGTGTACTCTATTGTAATTCTACTATACTCTACTCTGCTCTACTCTAATCTACTCTTCTCTACTGTATTCTAATTCTATTCTACTCTACTCTATTCTAATTCTATTCTATTCTATTCTATTCTATTCTATTCTATTCTATTCTCCTCTATTCTAATTCTATTCTACTCTAATCTATTCTGCTCTACTCTGCTCTACTCTGTTCTAATTCGATTCTACTCTACTCTGCTTTATTCTAATTCTACTCTACTCTACTCTACTCTATTCTAATTCTAATTCTACTCTACTCTACTTTACGCTATTCTAATTCTATTCTATTCTACTCTACTCTGCTCTACTCTACTTTACTCTTCTCTTCTGTATTCTAATTCTATTCCACTCTACTCTATTCTAATTCGATTCTACTCTTATCTACTCTATTCTGTATTCTATTCCAATTCCAATTCCAATTCCAATTCCAATTCCAATTCCAATTCCAATTCCAATTCCAATTCCAATTCCAATTCCAATTCCAATTCCAATTCCAATTCCAATTCCAATTCCAATTCCAATTCCAATTCCAATTCCAATTCTAATTTAAATTCTAATTCTAATTCTAATTCTAATTCTAATTCTAATTCTAATTCTAATTCTAATTCTAATTCTAATTCTAATTCTAATTCTAATTCTAATTCTAATTCTAATTCTAATTCTAATTCTAATTCTAATTCTAATTCTAATTCTAATTCTAATTCTAATTCTAATTCTAATTCTAATTCTAATTCTAATTCTAATTCTATTCTATTCTATTCTACTCTATTCTAATTCTATTCCATTCCATTCTATTCTATTCTTCTCTATTCTGTATTCTATTCTACTCTACTCTTTTCTAGTCTACTCTATTGTAATTCTACTCTACTCTACTCTATTCTAATTCTCATTCTATTCTACTCTACTTTACGCTATTCTAATTCTATTCTATTCTACTCTACTCTTCTCTTCTTCATTCTAATTCTATTCCACTCTACTCTATTCTAATTCGATTCTACTCTTAGCTACTCTATTCTGTATTCTATTCTACTCCTAATTCTAATTCTAATTCTAATTCTAATTCCAATTCTAATTCTAATTCTAATTCTAATTCTAATTCTAATTCTAATTCTAATTCTAATTCTAATTCTAATTCTAATTCTAATTCTAATTCTAATTCTAATTCTAATTCTAATTCTAATTCTGTTTCTGTTTCTGTTTCTGTTTCTGTTTCTGTTTCTGTTTCTGATTCTGATTCTGATTCTGATTCTGATTCTGATTCTGATTCTGATTCTGATTCTACTCTATTCTGTATTCTATTCTGCTCTACTCGATTCTAACTTCTCTTCTATTCTGTTCTATTTTATTCAATTCAATTCAATTCTATTCTACTCTAACCTAATTCTATTCTAAACTACGCTACTCTATTCTAAACTACGCTACTCTATTCTAATTCTATTCCATTCCATTCTATTCTATTCTATTCTATTCTATTCTATTCTACTCTACTCTACTCTACTCTACTCTACTCTACTCTACTCTACTCTACTCCTATTCTATTCTATTCTATTCTACTCTATTCTAATTCGATTCTACTCTTATCTACTCTATTCTGTATTCTATTCTAATTCTAATTCTAATTCCAATTCCAATTCCAATTCCAATTCCAATTCCAATTCCAATTCTAATTCTAATTCTAATTCTAATTCTAATTCTAATTCTAATTCTAATTCTAATTCTAATTCTAATTCTAATTCTAATTCTAATTCTAATTCTAATTCTAATTCTAATTCTAATTCTAATTCTAATTTTAATTCTAATTCTAATTCTAATTCTACTCTATTCTGTATTCTATTCTGCTCTACTCTATTCTAATTTCTATTCTATTTCATTCTATTCTATTCTATTCTATTCTATTCTATTCTATTCTATTCTATTCTATTCTATTCTATTCTATTCTATTCTACTCTACTCTATTCTAATTCTATTCCATTCCATTCTATTCTATTCTTCTCTATTCTGTATTCTATTCTACTCTACTCTACTCTAGTCTACCCTATTGTAATTCTACTCTACTCTACTCTACTCTATTCTAATTCTAATTCTACTCTACTCCACTTTACGCTATTCTAATTCTATTCTATTCTACTCTACTCTGCTCTACTCTACTCTACTCTACTCTAATTCTATTCTATTCTTTTCTATTCTATTCTACTCTACTCTAAACTAATCTACTCCTATTCTCTTCTCTTCTCTTCTCTTCTCTTCTCTTCTCTTCTCTTCTATTCTATTCTATTCTATTCTATTCTATTCTATTTTGTTCTATTCTGTTCTATTCTATTCTATTCTATTCTATTCTATTCTATTCTATTCTATTCTACTCTACTCTACTCTACTCTACTCTACTCTACTCTACTCCTATTCTATTCTATTCTATTCTACTCTATTCTAATTCGATTCTACTCTTATCTACTCTATTCTGTATTCTATTCTAATTCTAATTCTAATTCCAATTCCAATTCCAATTCCAATTCCAATTCCAATTCTAATTCTAATTCTAATTCTAATTCTAATTCTAATTCTAATTCTAATTCTAATTCTAATTCTAATTCTAATTCTAATTCTAATTCTAATTCTAATTCTAATTCTGTTTCTAATTCTGTTTCTGATTCTGATTCTACTCTATTCTGTATTCTATTCTGCTCTACTCTATTCTAATTTCTATTCTATTTCATTCTATTCTATTCTATTCTATTTCATTCTATTCTATTCTATTCTATTCTATTCTATTCTATTCTATTCTATTCTATTCTATTCTATTCTATTCTATTCTATTCTATTCTATTCTATTCTACTCTACTCTATTCTAATTCTATTCTATTCTATTCTATTCTCCTCTATTCTAATTCTATTCTACTCTAATCTATTCTGCTCTACTCTGCTCTACTCTGTTCTAATTCGATTCTACTCTACTCTGCTTTATTCTAATTCTACTCTACTCTACTCTACTCTATTCTAATTCTAATTCTACTCTACTCTACTTTACGCTATTCTAATTCTATTCTATTCTACTCTACTCTGCTCTACTCTACTCTACTCTTCTCTTCTCTTCTGTATTCTAATTCTATTCCACTCTACTCTATTCTAATTCGATTCTACTCTTATCTACTCTATTCTGTATTCTATTCTAATTCCAATTCCAATTCCAATTCCAATTCCAATTCCAATTCCAATTCCAATTCCAATTCCAATTCCAATTCCAATTCCAATTCCAATTCCAATTCCAATTCCAATTCCAATTCCAATTCCAATTCTAATTCTAATTCTAATTCTAATTCTAATTCTAATTCTAATTCTAATTCTAATTCTAATTCTAATTCTAATTCTAATTCTAATTCTAATTCTAATTCTAATTCTAATTCTAATTCTAATTCTAATTCTAATTCTAATTCTAATTCTAATTCTACTCTATTCTGTATTGTATTCTGCTCTACTCTATTCTAATTTCTATTCTATTCTATTCTATTCTATTCTATTCTATTCTATTCTATTCTACTCTATTCTAATTCTATTCTATTCTATTCTACTCTATTCTATATTCTATTCTGCTCTACTCGATTCTAACTTCTATTCTATTCGGTTCTATTTTATTCAATTCAATTCAATTCTATTCTACTCTATCCTAATTCTATTCTAAACTACACTACTCTATTCTAATTCTATTCCATTCCATTCCATTCTATTCTATTCTTTTCTTCTCTATTCTGTATTGTATTCTAATCTACTCTAGCCTAATGTACTCTATTGTAATTCTACTCTACTCTACTCTGCTCTACTCTACTCTACTCTTCTCTACTCTATTCTAATTCTATTCTACTCTTAGCTACTCTATTCTGTATTCTATTCTAATTCTAATTCTAATTCTAATTCTAATTCTAATTCTAATTCTAATTCTAATTCTAATTCTAATTCTAATTCTAATTCTAATTCTAATTCTAATTCTAATTCTAATTCTAATTCTAATTCTAATTCTAATTCTAATTCTAATTCTAATTCTAATTCTAATTCTACTCTTCTCTTCTTCATTCTAATTCTATTCCACTCTACTCTGTTCTAATTCGATTCTACTCTTAGCTACTCTATTCTGTATTCTATTCTACTCTATTCTAATTCTAATTCTAATTCTAATTCTAATTCTAATTCTAATTCTAATTCTAATTCTAATTCTAATTCTAATTCTAATTCTAATTCTAATTCTAATTCTAATTCTAATTCTAATTCTAATTCTAATTCTAATTCTAATTCTAATTCTAATTCTAATTCTAATTCTAATTCTAATTCTAATTCTAATTCTAGTGTACTCTATTGTAATTCTACAATACTCTACTCTGCTCTACTCTACTCTACTCTTCTCTACTGTATTCTAATTCTATTCCACTCTACTCTATTCTAATTCTATTCTACTCTTAGCTACTCTATTCTGTATTCTATTCTGATTCTGATTCTGATTCTGATTCTGATTCTGATTCTGATTCTGATTCTGATTCTGATTCTGATTCTGATTCTGATTCTGATTCTGATTCTGATTCTGATTCTGATTCTGATTCTGATTCTGATTCTGATTCTGATTCTACTCTATTCTGTATTCTATTCTGCTCTACTCTATTCTAATTTCTATTCTATTCTATTCTATTTCATTCTATTCTATTCTATTCTATTCTATTCTACTCTATTCTATTCTATTCTACTCTATTCTAATTCTATTCCATTCCATTCTATTCTATTCTATTCTTCTCTATTCTGTATTCTATTCTAATCTACTCTACTCTAGTCTACTCTGTTGTAATTCTACTCTACTCTACTCTATTCTAATTCTAATTCTACTCTACTCTACTTTACGCTATTCTAATTCTATTCTATTCTACTCTACTCTGCTCTACTCTACTCTACTCTACTCTAATTCTATTCTATTCTTTTCTATTCTATTCTACTCTACCTTACACTAATCTACTCCTACTCTATTTTATTTTATTCTATTCTATTCTATTCTATTCTATTCTATTCTATTCTATTCTATTCTATTCTATTCTATTCTATTCTATTCTATTCTACTCCATTCTAATTCTATTCCATTCCATTCCATTCTATTCTATTCTATTCTATTCTATTCTTCTCTATTCTGTATTGTATTCTAATCTACTCTAGTCTAGTGTACTCTATTGTAATTCTACTATACTCCACTCTGCTCTACTCTACTCTACTCTTCTCTACTGTATTCTAATTCTATTCCACTCTATTCTAATTATATTCTACTCTTAGCTACTCTATTCTGTATTCTATTCTAATTCTAATTCTAATTCTAATTCTAATTCTAATTCTAATTCTAATTCTAATTCTAATTCTAATTCTAATTCTAATTCTAATTCTAATTCTAATTCTAATTCTAATTCTAATTCTAATTCTAATTCTAATTCTAATTCTAATTCTAATTCTAATTCTAATTCTAATTCTAATTCTAATTCTAATTCTAATTCTAATTCTAATTCTAATTCTAATTCTAATTCTAATTCTAATTCTAATTCTACTCTATTCTGTATTCTATTCTGCTCTACTCTATTCTAATTTCTATTCTATTTCATTCTATTCTATCTATTCTATTCTATTCTATTCTATTCTATTCTATTCTAATTCTAATTCTAATTCTATTCCATTCCATTCTATTCTATTCTTCTCTATTCTGTATTCTATTCTACTCTATTCTAATTTCTATTCTATTCTATTCTATTCTATTCTATTCTATTCTATTCTATTCTATTCTATTCTATTCTATTCTACTCTATTCTAATTCTATTCCACTCCACTCTATTCTAATTCGATTCTACTCTTATCTACTCTATTCTGTATTCAATTCTAATTCTAATTCCAATTCCAATTCCAATTCCAATTCCAATTCCAATTCCAATTCCAATTCCAATTCCAATTCCAATTCCAATTCCATTCTGTTTCTGTTTCTGTGTCTGTTTCTGTTTCTGTTTCTGTTTCTGTTTCTGTTTCTGTTTCTGTTTCTGTTTCTGTTTCTGTTTCTGTTTCTGTTTCTGTTTCTGTTTCTGATTCTGATTCTGATTCTGATTCTGATTCTGATTCTGATTCTGATTCTGATTCTGATTCTGATTCTACTCTATTCTGTATTCTATTCTGCTCAACTCAATTCTAACTTCTCTTCTATTCTGTTCTATTTTATTCAATTCAATTCAATTCTATTCTACTCTAACCTAATTCTATTCTAAACTACGCTACTCTATTCTAAACTACGCTACTCTATTCTAATTCTATTCTATTCTATTCTATTCTATTCTATTCTATTCTATTCTATTCTATTCTATTCTATTCTATTCTATTCTATTCTACTCTACTCTATTCTACTCTACTCTACTCCTATTCTATTCTATTCTATTCTATTCTATTCTATTCTATTCTATTCTATTCTATTCTACTCTATTCTAATTCTATTCCATTCCATTCTATTCTATTCTATTCTATTCTATTCTTCTCTATTCTGTATTGTATTCTAATCTACTCTAGTCTAGTGTACTCTATTGTAATTCTACTCGACTCTACTCTTCTCTACTGTATTCTAATTCTATTCCACTCTGCTCTATTCTAATTCTATTCTACTCTTAGCTACTCTATTCTGTATTCTATTCTAATTCTAATACTAATTCTAATTCTAATTCTAATTCTAATTCTAATTCTGATTCTGATTCTGATTCTGATTCTGATTCTGATTCTGATTCTGATTCTGATTCTGATTCTGATTCTGATTCTGATTCTGATTCTGTTTCTGTTTCTGTTTCTGTTTCTGTTTCTGATTCTGATTCTGATTCTGATTCTACTCTATTCTGTATTCTATTCTGCTCTACTCGATTCTAACTTCTCTTCTATTCTGTTCTATTTTATTCAATTCAATTCAATTCTATTCTACTCTAACCTAATTCTATTCTAAACTACGCTACTCTATTCTAAACTACGCTACTCTATTCTAATTCTATTCTATTCTATTCTATTCTATTCTATTCTATTCTATTCTATTCTATTCTATTCTACTCTACTCTACTCTACTCTACTCTACTCTACTCTACTCCTATTCTATTCTATTCTATTCTTTTCTACTCTATTCTAATTCTATTCCACTCTACTCTATTCTAATTCGATTCTACTCTTATCTACTCTATTCTGTATTCAATTCTAATTCTAATTCCAATTCCAATTCCAATTCCAATTCCAATTCCAATTCCAATTCTAATTCTAATTCTAATTCTAATTCTAATTCTAATTCTACTCTATTCTGTATTCTATTCTGCTCTACTCTATTCTAATTTCTATTCTATTTCATTCTATTCTATTCTATTCTATTCTATTCTATTCTATTCTATTCTATTCTATTCTATTCTATTCTATTCTATTCTATTCTATTCTATTCTATTCTATTCTATTCTATTCCATTCTATTCTATTCTATTCTATTCTACTCTATTCTAATTCT
Organism: Hydrophis major; assembly: GCA_033807585.1. NCBI lineage: Eukaryota > Metazoa > Chordata > Lepidosauria > Squamata > Elapidae > Hydrophis > Hydrophis major. The sequence goes on from JAUCBL010000208.1 coordinate 82,697, forward strand.
ATTCCATTCCATTCTATTCTATTCTTCTCTATTCTGTATTCTATTCTACTCTACTCTACTCTAGTCTACCCTATTGTAATTCTACTCTACTCTACTCTACTCTATTCTAATTCTAATTCTACTCTAATCTACTTCCCGCTATTCTACTCTACTCTTCTCTTCTGTATTCTAATTCTATTCCACTCTACTCTATTCTAATTCAATTCTACTCTTATCTACTCTATTCTGTATTCTATTCTAATTCTAATTCTAATACTAATTCTAATTCTAATTCTAATTCTAATTCTAATTCTAATTCTAATTCTAATTCTAATTCTAATTCTAGTTCTAGTTCTAGTTCTAGTTCTAGTTCTAGTTCTATTTCTAGTTCTGTTTCTGTTTCTGTTTCTGTTTCTGTTTCTGTTTCTGTTTCTGTTTCTGTTTCTGTTTCTGATTCTGATTCTGATTCTGATTCTGATTCTGATTCTGATTCTGATTCTGATTCTGATTCTGATTCTGATTCTGATTCTGATTCTGATTCTGATTCTGATTCTGATTCTGATTCTGATTCTACTCTATTCTGTATTCTATTCTGCTCTACTCTATTCTAATTTCTATTCTATTCTATTTCATTCTATTCTATTCTATTCTATTCTACTCTATTCTAATTCTATTCCATTCCATTCTATTCTATTCTTCTCTATTCTGTATTCTATTCTAATCTACTCTACTCTAGTCTACTCTGTTGTAAATCTACTCTACTCTACTCTATTCTAATTCTAATTCTACTCTACTCTACTTTACGCTATTCTAATTCTATTCTATTCTACTCTACTCTGCTCTACTCTACTCTACTCTACTCTAATTCTATTCTATTCTTTTCTATTCTATTCTACTCTACTCTACACTAATCTACTCCTACTCTATTTCATTCTATTCTATTCTATTCTATTCTATTCTATTCTATTCTATTCTATTCTATTCTATTCTATTCTATTCTATTCTATTCTATTCTACTCCATTCTAATTCTATTCCATTCCATTCCATTCTATTCTATTCTATTCTTCTCTATTCTGTATTGTATTCTAATCTACTCTAGTCTAGTGTACTCTATTGTAATTCTACTATACTCCACTCTGCTCTACTCTACTCTACTCTTCTCTACTGTATTCTAATTCTATTCCACTCTATTCTAATTATATTCTACTCTTAGCTACTCTATTCTGTATTCTATTCTAATTCTAATTCTAATTCTAATTCTAATTCTAATTCTAATTCTAATTCTAATTCTAATTCTAATTCTAATTCTAATTCTAATTCTAATTCTAATTCTAATTCTAATTCTAATTCTAATTCTAATTCTAATTCTAATTCTAATTCTAATTCTAATTCTAATTCTAATTCTAATTCTAATTCTAATTCTAATTCTAATTCTAATTCTAATTCTAATTCTAATTCTAATTCTAATTCTAATTCTAATTCTAGTGTACTCTATTGTAATTCTACAATACTCTACTCTGCTCTACTCTACTCTACTCTTCTCTACTGTATTCTAATTCTATTCCACTCTACTCTATTCTAATTCTATTCTACTCTTAGCTACTCTATTCTGTATTCTATTCTGATTCTGATTCTGATTCTGATTCTGATTCTGATTCTGATTCTGATTCTGATTCTGATTCTGATTCTGATTCTGATTCTGATTCTGATTCTGATTCTGATTCTGATTCTGATTCTGATTCTGATTCTGATTCTACTCTATTCTGTATTCTATTCTGCTCTACTCTATTCTAATTTCTATTCTATTCTATTCTATTTCATTCTATTCTATTCTATTCTATTCTATTCTATTCTACTCTATTCTATTCTATTCTACTCTATTCTAATTCTATTCCATTCCATTCTATTCTATTCTATTCTTCTCTATTCTGTATTCTATTCTAATCTACTCTACTCTAGTCTACTCTGTTGTAATTCTACTCTACTCTACTCTATTCTAATTCTAATTCTACTCTACTCTACTTTACGCTATTCTAATTCTATTCTATTCTACTCTACTCTGCTCTACTCTACTCTACTCTACTCTAATTCTATTCTATTCTTTTCTATTCTATTCTACTCTACTCTACACTAATCTACTCCTACTCTATTTTATTTTATTCTATTCTATTCTATTCTATTCTATTCTATTCTATTCTATTCTATTCTATTCTATTCTATTCTATTCTACTCCATTCTAATTCTATTCCATTCCATTCCATTCTATTCTATTCTATTCTATTCTATTCTTCTCTATTCTGTATTGTATTCTAATCTACTCTAGTCTAGTGTACTCTATTGTAATTCTACTATACTCCACTCTGCTCTACTCTACTCTACTCTTCTCTACTGTATTCTAATTCTATTCCACTCTATTCTAATTATATTCTACTCTTAGCTACTCTATTCTGTATTCTATTCTAATTCTAATTCTAATTCTAATTCTAATTCTAATTCTAATTCTAATTCTAATTCTAATTCTAATTCTAATTCTAATTCTAATTCTAATTCTAATTCTAATTCTAATTCTAATTCTAATTCTAATTCTAATTCTAATTCTAATTCTAATTCTAATTCTAATTCTAATTCTAATTCTAATTCTAATTCTAATTCTAATTCTAATTCTAATTCTAATTCTAATTCTAATTCTAATTCTAATTCTAATTCTAATTCTAATTCTAATTCTAATTCTAATTCTACTCTATTCTGTATTCTATTCTGCTCTACTCTATTCTAATTTCTATTCTATTTCATTCTATTCTATTCTATTCTATTCTATTCTATTCTATTCTATTCTATTCTATTCTATTCTATTCTATTCTAATTCTAATTCTAATTCTATTCCATTCCATTCTATTCTATTCTTCTCTATTCTGTATTCTATTCTACTCTATTCTAATTTCTATTCTATTCTATTCTATTCTATTCTATTCTATTCTATTCTATTCTATTCTATTCTATTCTATTCTATTCTATTCTACTCTATTCTAATTCTATTCCACTCCACTCTATTCTAATTCGATTCTACTCTTATCTACTCTATTCTGTATTCAATTCTAATTCTAATTCCAATTCCAATTCCAATTCCAATTCCAATTCCAATTCCAATTCCAATTCCAATTCCAATTCCAATTCCAATTCTAATTCTGTTTCTGTTTCTGTGTCTGTTTCTGTTTCTGTTTCTGTTTCTGTTTCTGTTTCTGTTTCTGTTTCTGTTTCTGTTTCTGTTTCTGTTTCTGTTTCTGTTTCTGTTTCTGTTTCTGTTTCTGATTCTGATTCTGATTCTGATTCTGATTCTGATTCTGATTCTGATTCTGATTCTGATTCTACTCTATTCTGTATTCTATTCTGCTCAACTCAATTCTAACTTCTCTTCTATTCTGTTCTATTTTATTCAATTCAATTCAATTCTATTCTACTCTAACCTAATTCTATTCTAAACTACGCTACTCTATTCTAAACTACGCTACTCTATTCTAATTCTATTCTATTCTATTCTATTCTATTCTATTCTATTCTATTCTATTCTATTCTATTCTATTCTACTCTACTCTATTCTACTCTACTCCTATTCTATTCTATTCTATTCTATTCTATTCTATTCTATTCTATTCTATTCTATTCTACTCTATTCTAATTCTATTCCATTCCATTCTATTCTATTCTATTCTATTCTATTCTATTCTTCTCTATTCTGTATTGTATTCTAATCTACTCTAGTCTAGTGTACTCTATTGTAATTCTACTCGACTCTACTCTTCTCTACTGTATTCTAATTCTATTCCACTCTGCTCTATTCTAATTCTATTCTACTCTTAGCTACTCTATTCTGTATTCTATTCTAATTCTAATACTAATTCTAATTCTAATTCTAATTCTAATTCTAATTCTAATTCTGATTCTGATTCTGATTCTGATTCTGATTCTGATTCTGATTCTGATTCTGATTCTGATTCTGTTTCTGTTTCTGTTTCTGTTTCTGTTTCTGTTTCTGTTTCTGTTTCTGTTTCTGTTTCTGTTTCTGTTTCTGATTCTGATTCTGATTCTGATTCTGATTCTACTCTATTCTGTATTCTATTCTGCTCTACTCGATTCTAACTTCTCTTCTATTCTGTTCTATTTTATTCAATTCAATTCAATTCTATTCTACTCTAACCTAATTCTATTCTAAACTACGCTACTCTATTCTAAACTACGCTACTCTATTCTAATTCTATTCTATTCTATTCTATTCTATTCTATTCTATTCTATTCTATTCTATTCTATTCTATTCTATTCTATTCTATTCTACTCTACTCTACTCTACTCTACTCTACTCTACTCTACTCTACTCTACTCTACTCCTATTCTATTCTATTCTATTCTTTTCTACTCTATTTTAATTCTATTCCACTCTACTCTATTCTAATTCGATTCTACTCTTATCTACTCTATTCTGTATTCAATTCTAATTCTAATTCCAATTCCAATTCCAATTCCAATTCCAATTCCAATTCCAATTCCAATTCCAATTCCAATTCCAATTCCAATTCCAATTCCAATTCCAATTCCAATTCCAATTCCAATTCCAATTCCAATTCCAATTCCAATTCCAATTCTAATTCCAATTCTAATTCTAATTCTAATTCTAATTCTAATTCTAATTCTAATTCTAATTCTAATTCTAATTCTAATTCTACTCTATTCTGTATTCTATTCTGCTCTACTCTATTCTAATTTCTATTCTATTTCATTCTATTCTATTCTATTCTATTCTATTCTATTCTATTCTATTCTATTCTATTTCATTCTATTTCATTCTATTCTATTCTATTCTATTCTATTCTATTCTATTCTATTCTATTCTATTCCATTCTATTCTATTCTATTCTATTCTACTCTATTCTAATTCTATTCCATTCCATTCTATTCTATTCTTCTCTATTCTGTATTCTATTCTACTCTACTCTACTCTAGTCTACCCTGTTGTAATTCTACTCTACTCTACTCTACTCTACTCTATTCTAATTCTAATTCTACTCTAATCTACTTCACGCTATTCTACTCTACTCTTCTCTTCTGTATTCTAATTCTATTCCACTCTACTCTATTCTAATTCAATTCTACTCTTATCTACTCTATTCTGTATTCTATTCTAATTCTAATTCTAATACTAATTCTAATTCTAATTCTAATTCTAATTCTAATTCTAATTCTAATTCTAATTCTAATTCTAATTCTAATTCTAGTTCTAGTTCTAGTTCTAGTTCTAGTTCTAGTTCTAGTTCTAGTTCTGTTTCTGTTTCTGTTTCTGTTTCTGTTTCTGTTTCTGTTTCTGTTTCTGATTCTGATTCTGATTCTGATTCTGATTCTGATTCTGATTCTGATTCTGATTCTGATTCTGATTCTGATTCTGATTCTGATTCTGATTCTGATTCTGATTCTGATTCTGATTCTGATTCTGATTCTGATTCTGATTCTACTCTATTCTGTATTCTATTCTGCTCTACTCTATTCTAATTTCTATTCTATTCTATTTCATTCTATTCTATTCTATTCTATTCTATTCTACTCTATTCTAATTCTATTCCATTCCATTCTATTCTATTCTTCTCTATTCTGTATTCTATTCTAATCTACTCTACTCTAGTCTACTCTGTTGTAATTCTACTCTACTCTACTCTATTCTAATTCTAATTCTACTCTACTCTACTTTACGCTATTCTAATTCTATTCTATTCTACTCTACTCTGCTCTACTCTACTCTACTCTACTCTAATTCTATTCTATTCTTTTCTATTCTATTCTACTCTACTCTACACTAATCTACTCCTATTCTATTCTATTCTATTCTATTCTATTCTATTCTATTCTATTCTATTCTATTCTATTCTATTCTATTCTATTCTATTCTATTCTATTCTACTCTATTCTAATTCTATTCCATTCCATTCCATTCTATTCTATTCTATTCTTCTCTATTCTGTATTCTATTCTAATCTACTCTACTCTAGGCTACTCTATTGTAATTCTACTCTACTCTACTCTACTCTAATTCTGATTCTACTCTACTCTACTTTACGCTATTCTAATTCTATTCTATTCTACTCTACTCTGCTCTACTCTACTCTACTCTTCTCTTCTGTATTCTAATTCTATTCCACTCTACTCTATTCTAATTCGATTCTACTCTTATCTACTCTATTCTGTATTCTATTCTAATTCTAATTCTAATTCTAATTCTAATTCTAATTCTAATTCTAATTCTAATTCTAATTCTAATTCTAATTCTAATTCTAATTCTAATTCTAATTCTAATTCTAATTCTAATTCTAATTCTAATTCTAATTCTAATTCTAATTCTAATTCTAATTCTAATTCTAATTCTAATTCTAATTCTAATTCTAATTCTAATTCTAATTCTAATTCTAATTCGAAATCTAATTCTAATTCTAATTCTGTCTCTGTCTCTGTCTCTGTCTCTGTCTCTGTCTCTGTCTCTGTCTCTATCTCTGTTTCTGTTTCTGTTTCTGTTTCTGTTTCTGTTTCTGTTTCTGTTTCTGTTTCTGTTTCTGTTTCTGTTTCTGTTTCTCTTTCTGATTCTGATTCTGATTCTGATTCTGATTCTACTCTATTCTGTATTCTATTCTGCTATACTCTATTCTAATTTCTATTCTATTCTATTCTATTCTATTCTATTCTATTCTATTCTATTCTATTCTATTCTATTCTATTCTATTCTATTCTATTCTATTCTATTCTATTCTACTCTATTCTAATTCTGTTCTATTCTATTCTATTCTATTCTCCTCTATTCTAATTCTATTCTACTCTAATCTATTCTGCTCTACTCTGCTCTACTCTGTTCTAATTCGATTCTACTCTACTCTGCTTTATTCTAATTCTACTCTACTCTACTTTACGCTATTCTAATTCTATTCTATTCTACTCTACTCTGCTCTACTCTACTCTACTCTTCTCTTCTGTATTCTAATTCTATTCCACTCTACTCTATTCTAATTCGATTCTACTCTTATCTACTCTATTCTGTATTCTATTCCAATTCCAATTCCAATTCCAATTCCAATTCCAATTCCAATTCCAATTCCAATTCCAATTCCAATTCCAATTCCAATTCCAATTCCAATTCCAATTCCAATTCCAATTCCAATTCTAATTCTATTCTATTCTATTCTATTCTACTCTATTCTATTCTACTCTATTCTAATTCTATTCCATTCCATTCTATTCTATTCTTCTCTATTCTGTATTCTATTCTACTCTACTCTTTTCTAGTCTACTCTATTGTAATTCTACTCTACTCTACTCTACTCTATTCTAATTCTCATTCTATTCTATTCTACTTTACGCTATTCTAATTCTATTCTATTCTACTCTACTCTGCTCTACTCTAATCTACTCTACTCTTCTCTTCTGTATTCTAATTCTATTCCACTCTACTCTATTCTAATTCGATTCTACTCTTATCTACTCTGTTCTGTATTCTATTCTAATTCTAATTCTAATTCTAATTCCAATTCCAATTCCAATTCCAATTCCAATTCCAATTCCAATTCCAATTCCAATTCCAATTCCAATTCCAATTCCAATTCCAATTCCAATTCTAATTCTAATTCTAATTCTAATTCTAATTCTAATTCTAATTCTAATTCTAATTCTAATTCTAATTCTACTCTATTCTGTATTCTATTCTGCTCTACTCTATTCTAATTTCTATTCTATTCTATTCTATTCTATTCTATTCTATTCTATTCTATTCTATTCTATTCTACTCTATTCTATATTCTATTCTGCTCTACTCGATTCTAACTTCTATTCTATTCGGTTCTATTTTATTCAATTCAATTCAATTCTATTCTACTCTATCCTAATTCTATTCTAAACTACGCTACTCTATTCTAATTCTATTCCATTCCATTCCATTCTATTCTATTCTATTCTTCTCTATTCTGTATTGTATTCTAATCTACTCTAGTCTAATGTACTCTATTGTAATTCTACTCTACTCTACTCTACTCTATTCTAATTCTAATTCTACTCTACTCTACTTTACGCTATTCTAATTCTATTCTATTCTACTCTACTCTGCTCTACTCTACTCTACTCTACACTAATCTACTCCTATTCTATTCTATTTTATTCTATTCTGTTCTGTTCTATTCTATTCTATTCTATTCTATTCTATTCTATTCTATTCTATTCTATTCTACTCTATTCTAATTCTATTCCATTCCATTCTATTCTATTCTTCTCTATTCTGTATGCTATTCTACTCTACTCTACTCTAGTCTACTCTGTTGTAATTCTACTCTACTCTACTCTATTCTAATTCTAATTCTACTCTAATCTACTTCACGCTATTCTACTCTACTCTTCTCTTCTGTATTCTAATTCTATTCCACTCTACTCTATTCTAATTCAATTCTACTCTTATCTACTCTATTTTGTATTCTATTCTAATTCTAATTCTAATACTAATTCTAATTCTAATTCTAATTCTAATTCTAATTCTAATTCTAATTCTAATTCTAATTCTAATTCTAATTCTAATTCTAATTCTAATTCTAATTCTAATTCTAATTCTAATTCTAATTCTAATTCTAATTCTAATTCTAATTCTAATTCTAATTCTAATTCTAATTCTAATTCTAATTCTAATTCTAATTCTAGTTCTAGTTCTAATTCTAATTCTAATTATGTTTCTGTTTCTGTTTCTGTTTCTGTTTCTGTTTCTGTTTCTGTTTCTGTTTCTGTTTCTGTTTCTGTTTCTGTTTCTGTTTCTGATTCTGATTCTGATTCTGATTCTGATTCTGATTCTGATTCTGATTCTGATTCTGATTCTGATTCTGATTCTGATTCTGATTCTGATTCTGATTCTGATTCTACTCTATTCTGTATTCTATTCTGCTCTACTCTATTCTAATTTCTATTCTATTCTATTATATTTCATTCTATTCTATTCTATTCTATTCTATTCTATTCTATTCTATTCTATTCTATTCTACTCTATTCTAATTCTAATTCTATTCCATTCCATTCTATTCTATTCTTCTCTATTCTGTATTCTATTCTAATCTCCTCTCCTCTAGTCTACTCTATTGTAATTCTACTCTACTCTACTCTATTCTAATTCTAATTCTACTCTACTCTACTTTACGCTATTCTAATTCTATTCTATTCTACTCTACTCTGCTCTACTCTACTCTACTCTACTCTAATTCTATTCTATTCTTTTCTATTCTATTCTACTCTACTCTACACTAATCTACTCCTATTCTATTCTATTCTATTCTATTCTATTCTATTCTATTCTATTCTATTCTATTCTATTCTATTCTATTCTATTCTATTCTATTCTATTCTATTCTATTCTATTCTATTCTACTCCATTCTAATTCTATTCCATTCCATTCCATTCTATTCTATTCTATTCTTCTCTATTCTGTATTGTATTCTAATCTACTCTAGTCTAGTGTACTCTATTGTAATTCTACTATACTCTACTCTGCTCTACTCTACTCTACTCTTCTCTACTGTATTCTAATTCTATTCCACTCTACTCTATTCTAATTCTATTCTACTCTTAGCTACTCTATTCTGTATTCTATTCTAATTCTAATTCTAATTCTAATTCTGATTCTGATTCTGATTCTGATTCTGATTCTGATTCTGATTCTGATTCTGATTCTGATTCTGATTCTGATTCTGATTCTGATTCTGATTCTGATTCTGATTCTGATTCTGATTCTGATTCTGATTCTGATTCTGATTCTGATTCTGATTCAACTCTATTCTGTATTCTATTCTGCTCTACTCTATTCTAATTTCTATTCTATTCTATTCTATTCTATTCTATTCTATTCTATTCTATTTTATTCTATTCTATTCTATTCTATTTCCTTCTATTCTATTCTATTCTATTCTAATTCTATTCCATTCCATTCAATTCTATTCTTCTCTATTCTGTATTCTATTCTACTCTATTCTAATTCTAATTCTAATTCTAATTCTAATTCTGTTTCTGTTTCTGTTTCTGTTTCTGTTTCTGTTTCTGTTTCTGTTTCTGTTTCTGTTTCTGTTTCTGTTTCTGTTTCTGTTTCTGTTTCTGTTTCTGTTTCTGTTTCTGTTTCTGTTTCTGTTTCTGTTTCTGTTTCTGTTTCTGTTTCTGTTTCTGTTTCTGTTTCTGTTTCTGTTTCTGTTTCTGTTTCTGTTTCTGTTTCTGTTTCTGTTTCTGTTTCTGTTTCTGTTTCTGTTTCTGTTTCTGATTCTACTCTATTCTGTATTCTATTCTGCTCTACTCGATTCTAACTTCTCTTCTATTCTGTTCTATTTTATTCAATTCAATTCAGTTCTATTCTACTCTAACCTAATTCTATTCTAAACTACGCTACTCTATTCTAAACTACGCTACTGTATTCTAATTCTATTCCATTCCATTCTATTCTATTCTATTCTATTCTATTCTATTCTATTCTATTCTACTCTACTCTACTCTACTCCTATTCTATTCTATTCTATTCTATTCTATTCTATTCTATTCTATTCTATTCTATTCTATTCTATTCTACTCTATTCTAATTCTAATTCTATTCCATTCCATTCCATTCTATTCTATTCTATTCTATTCTATTCTGTATTCTATTCTAATCTACTCTACTCTAGGCTACTCTATTGTAATTCTACTCTACTCTACTCTACTCTAATTCTGATTCTACTCTACTCTACTTTACGCTATTCTAATTCTATTCTATTCTACTCTACTCTGCTCTACTCTACTCTACTCTTCTCTTCTGTATTCTAATTCTATTCCACTCTACTCTATTCTAATTCGATTCTACTCTTATCTACTCTATTCTGTATTTTATTCTAATTCTAATTCTAATTCTAATTCTAATTCTAATTCTAATTCTAATTCTAATTCTGTCTCTGTCTCTGTCTCTGTCTCTGTCTCTGTTTCTGTTTCTGTTTCTGTTTCTGTTTCTCTTTCTGATTCTGATTCTGATTCTGATTCTGATTCTGATTCTACTCTATTCTGTATTCTATTCTGCTCTACTCTATTCTAATTTCTATTCTATTCTATTCTATTCTTTTCTATTCTTTTCTATTCTATTCTATTCTATTCTATTCTATTCTATTCTATTCTATTCTATTCTATTCTATTCTACTCTATTCTAATTCTATTCTATTCTATTCTATTCTATTCTATTCTATTCTATTCTATTCTATTCTATTCTATTCTATTCTATTCTATTCTATTCTCCTCTATTCTAATTCTATTCTACTCTAATCTATTCTGCTCTACTCTGCTCTACTCTGTTCTAATTCGATTCTACTCTACTCTGCTTTATTCTAATTCTACTCTACTCTACTTTACGGTATTCTAATTCTATTCTATTCTACTCTACTCTGCTCTGCTCTACTCTACTCTTCTCTTCTGTATTCTAATTCTATTCCACTCTACTCTATTCTAATTCGATTCTACTCTTATCTACTCTATTCTGTATTCTATTCTAATTCCAATTCCAATTCCAATTCCAATTCCAATTCCAATTCCAATTCCAATTCCAATTCCAATTCCAATTCCAATTCCAATTCCAATTCTAATTCTAATTCTAATTCTAATTCTATTCTATTCTATTCTACTCTATTCTATTCTACTCTATTCTAATTCTATTCCATTCCATTCTATTCTATTCTTCTCTATTCTGTATTCTATTCTATTCTACTCTTTTCTAGTCTACTCTATTGTAATTCTACTCTACACTACTCTACTCTATTCTAATTCTCATTCTATTCTATTCTACTTTACGCTATTCTAATTCTATTCTATTCTACTCTACTCTGCTCTACTCTAATCTACTCTACTCTTCTCTTCTGTATTCTAATTCTATTCCACTCTACTCTATTCTAATTCGATTCTACTCTTATCTACTCTATTCTGTATTCTAATTCTAATTCCAATTCCAATTCCAATTCCAATTCCAATTCCAATTCCAATTCCAATTCCAATTCCAATTCCAATTCCAATTCCAATTCCAATTCCAATTCCAATTCCAATTCCATTTCTAATTCTAATTCTAATTCTAATTCTAATTCTAATTCTAATTCTAATTCTAATTCTACTCTATTCTGTATTCTATTCTGCTCTACTCTATTCTAATTTCTATTCTATTCTATTCTATTCTATTCTATTCTATTCTATTCTATTCTATTCTGTTCTGTTCTATTCTATTCTATTCTATTCTATTCTATTCTATTCTACTCTATTCTAATTCTAATCTATTCTATTCTACTCTATTCTATATTCTATTCTGCTCTACTCGATTCTAACTTCTATTCTATTCGGTTCTATTTTATTCAATTCAATTCAATTCTATTCTACTCTATCCTAATTCTATTCTAAACTACGCTACTCTATTCTAATTCTATTCCATTCCATTCCATTCTATTCTATTCTATTCTATTCTTCTCTATTCTGTATTGTATTCTAATCTACTCTAGTCTAGTGTACTCTATTGTAATTCTACTCTACTCTACTCTGCTCTACTCTACTCTACTCTTCTCTACTGTATTCTAATTCTATTCCACTCTACTCTATTCTAATTCTATTCTACTCTTAGCTACTCTATTCTGTATTCTATTCTAATTCTAATTCTAATTCTGATTCTGATTCTGATTCTGATTCTGATTCTGATTCTGATTCTGATTCTGATTCTGATTCTGATTCTGATTCTGATTCTGATTCTGATTCTGATTCTGATTCTGATTCTGATTCTGATTCTGATTCTGATTCTGATTCTGATTCTGATTCTGATTCTGATTCTGATTCTACTCTATTCTGTATTCTATTCTGCTCTACTCTATTCTAATTTCTATTCTATTCTATTCTATTCTATTCTATTCTATTCTATTCTATTCTATTCTATTCTATTCTATTCTATTCTATTCTATTTCATTCTATTCTATTCTATTCTACTCTATTCTAATTCTATTCCATTCCATTCTATTCTATTCTTCTCTATTCTGTATTCTATTCTAATCTACTCTACTCTAGTCTACTCTGTTGTAATTCTACTCTACTCTACTCTATTCTAATTCTAATTCTACTCTACTCTACGCTATTCTAATTCTATTCTATTCTACTCTACTCTGCTCTACTCTTCTCTACTCTACTCTAATTCTATTCTATTCTTTTCTATTCTATTCTACTCTACTCTACACTAATCTACTCCTATTCTATTCTATTCTATTCTATTCTATTCTATTCTATTCTATTCTATTCTATTCTATTCTATTCTATTCTATTCTATTCTATTCTATTCTATTCTATTCTACTCCATTCTAATTCTATTCCATTCCATTCCATTCTATTCTATTCTATTCTTCTCTATTCTGTATTGTATTCTAATCTACTCTAGTCTAGTGTACTCTATTGTAATTCTACTCTACTCTACTCTGCTCTACTGTACTCTACTCTTCTCTACTGTATCTAATTCTATTCCACTCTACTCTATTCTAATTCTATTCTACTCTTAGCTACTCTATTCTGTATTCTATTCTAATTCTAATTCTAATTCTGATTCTGATTCTGATTCTGATTCTGATTCTGATTCTGATTCTGATTCTGATTCTGATTCTGATTCTGATTCTGATTCTGATTCTGATTCTGATTCTGATTCTGATTCTGATTCTGATTCTGATTCTGATTCTGATTCTGATTCTACTCTATTCTGTATTCTATTCTGCTCTACTCTATTCTAATTTCTATTCTATTCTATTCTATTCTATTTTATTCTATTCTATTCTATTCTATTCTATTTCCTTCTATTCTATTCTATTCTATTCTAATTCTATTCCATTCCATTCCATTCTATTCTTCTCTATTCTGTATTCTATTCTAATTCTAATTCTAATTCTAATTCTAATTCTAATTCTGTTTCTGTTTCTGTTTCTGTTTCTGTTTCTGTTTCTGTTTCTGTTTCTGTTTCTGTTTCTGTTTCTGTTTCTGTTTCTGTTTCTGTTTCTGTTTCTGTTTCTGTTTCTGTTTCTGTTTCTGTTTCTGTTTCTGTTTCTGTTTCTGTTTCTGTTTCTGTTTCTGTTTCTGTTTCTGTTTCTGTTTCTGTTTCTGTTTCTGTTTCTGTTTCTGTTTCTGTTTCTGTTTCTGTTTCTGTTTCTGTTTCTGTTTCTGTTTCTGTTTTTGATTCTGATTCTGATTCTGATTCTGATTCTACTCTATTCTGTATTCTATTCTGCTCTACTCGATTCTAACTTCTCTTCTATTCTGTTCTATTTTATTCAATTCAATTCAATTCTATTCTACTCTAACCTAATTCTATTCTAAACTACGCTACTCTATTCTAAACTACGCTACTCTAATCTAATTCTATTCCATTCTATTCCATTCTATTCTATTCTATTCTATTCTATTCTATTCTATTCTACTCTACTCTACTCTACTCTACTCTACTCCTATTCTATTCTATTCTATTCTATTCTATTCTATTCTATTCTATTCTATTCTATTCTATTCTATTCTATTCTATTCTATTCTATTCTATTCTATTCTACTCTATTCTAATTCTATTCCATTCCATTCCATTCTATTCTATTCTTTCTTCTCTATTCTGTATTGTATTCTAATCTACTCTAGTCTAGTGTACTCTATTGTAATTCTACTCTACTCTACTCTTCTCTACTGTATTCTAATTCTATTCCACTCTGCTCTATTCTAATTCTATTCTACTCTTAGCTACTCTATTCTGTATTCTATTCTAATTCTAATACTGATTCTAATTCTAATTCTAATTCTAATTCTAATTCTAATTCTGATTCTGATTCTGATTCTGATTCTGATTCTGATTCTGATTCTGATTCTGATTCTGATTCTGATTCTGATTCTGATTCTGATTCTGATTCTGATTCTGTTTCTGTTTCTGTTTCTGTTTCTGTTTCTGTTTCTGTTTCTGTTTCTGTTTCTGTTTCTGATTCTGATTCTGATTCTGATTCTACTCTATTCTGTATTCTATTCTGCTCTACTCGATTCTAACTTCTCTTCTATTCTGTTCTATTTTATTCAATTCAATTCAATTCTATTCTACTCTAACCTAATTCTATTCTAAACTACGCTACTCTATTCCAAACTACGCTACTCTATTCTAAACTACGCTACTCTATTCTAATTCTATTCCATTCCATTCTATTCTATTCTATTCTATTCTATTCTATTCTATTCTATTCTATTCTATTCTACTCTACTCTACTCTACTCTACTCTACTCTACTCTACTCTACTCTACTCTACTCCTATTCTATTCTATTCTATTCTTTTCTACTCTATTCTAATTCTATTCCACTCTACTCTATTCTAATTCGATTCTACTCTTATCTACTCTATTCTGTATTCAATTCTAATTCTAATTCCAATTCCAATTCCAATTCCAATTCCAATTCCAATTCCAATTCCAATTCCAATTCCAATTCCAATTCCAATTCCAATTCCAATTCCAATTCCAATTCCAATTCCAATTCCAATTCCAATTCCAATTCCAATTCCAATTCTAATTCTAATTCTAATTCTAATTCTAATTCTAATTCTAATTCTACTCTATTCTGTATTCTATTCTGCTCTACTCTATTCTAATTTCTATTCTATTTCATTCTATTCTATTCTATTCTATTCTATTCTATTCTATTCTATTTCATTCTATTCTATTCCATTCCATTCTATTCTATTCTATTCTATTCTATTCTACTCTATTCTAATTCTATTCTATTCCATTCTATTCTATTCTTCTCTATTCTGTATTCTATTCTACTCTACCCTACTCTAGTCTACCCTATTGTAATTCTACTCTACTCTACTCTACTCTATTCTAATTCTAATTCTACTCTAATCTACTTCACGCTATTCTACTCTACTCTTCTCTTCTGTATTCTAATTCTATTCCACTCTACCCTATTCTAATTCAATTTTACTCTTATCTACTCTATTCTGTATTCTATTCTAATTCTAATTCTAATACTAATTCTAATTCTAATTCTAATTCTAATTCTAATTCTAATTCTAATTCTAATTCTAATTCTAATTCTAATTCTAATTCTAATTCTAGTTCTAGTTCTAGTTCTAGTTCTAGTTCTAGTTCTGTTTCTGTTTCTGTTTCTGTTTCTGTTTCTGTTTCTGATTCTGATTCTGATTCTGATTCTGATTCTGATTCTGATTCTGATTCTGATTCTGATTCTGATTCTGATTCTGATTCTGATTCTGATTCTGATTCTGATTCTACTCTATTCTGTATTCTATTCTGCTCTACTCTATTCTAATTTCTATTCTATTCTATTCTATTCTATTCTATTTTATTCTATTCTATTCTATTCTATTTCCTTCTATTCTACTCTATTCTATTCTAATTCTATTCCATTCCATTCTATTCTATTCTTCTCTATTCTTTATTCTATTCTAATCTACTCTACTCTAGTCTACTCTGTTGTAATTCTACTCTACTCTACTCTATTCTAATTCTAATTCTACTCTACTCTACTTTACGCTATTCTAATTCTATTCTATTCTACTCTACTCTGCTCTACTCTACTCTACTCTACTCTAATTCTATTCTATTCTTTTCTATTCTATTCTACTCTACTCTACACTAATCTACTCCTATTCTATTCTATTCTATTCTATTCTATTCTATTCTATTCTATTCTATTCTATTCTATTCTATTCTATTCTATTCTATTCTATTCTATTCTATTCTACTCCATTCTAATTCTATTCCATTCCATTCCATTCTATTCTATTCTATTCTTCTCTATTCTGTATTGTATTCTAATCTACTCTAGTCTGGTGTACTCTATTGTAATTCTACTATACTCTGCTCTACTCTACTCTACTCTTCTCTACTGTATTCTAATTCTATTCCACTCTACTCTATTCTAATTCTATTCTACTCTTAGCTACTCTATTCTGTATTCTATTCTAATTCTAATTTTAATTCTGATTCTGATTCTGATTCTGATTCTGATTCTGATTCTGATTCTGATTCTGATTCTGATTCTGATTCTGATTCTGATTCTGATTCTGATTCTGATTCTGATTCTGATTCTACTCTATTCTGTATTCTATTCTGCTCTACTCTATTCTAATTTCTATTCTATTCTATTCTATTCTATTCTATTCTATTCTATTCTATTCTATTCTATTCTATTCTATTCTATTCTATTCTATTCTATTCTATTCTATTCTACTCCATTCTAATTCTATTCCATTCCATTCCATTCTATTCTATTCTATTCTTCTGTATTCTGTATTGTATTCTAATCTACTCTAGTCTAGTGTACTCTATTGTAATTCTACTATACTCTACTCTGCTCTACTCTACTCTACTCTTCTCTACTGTATTCTAATTCTATTCCACTCTACTCTATTCTAATTCTATTCTACTCTTAGCTACTCTATTCTGTATTCTATTCTAATTCTAATTCTAATTCTAATTCTGATTCTGATTCTGATTCTGATTCTGATTCTGATTCTGATTCTGATTCTGATTCTGATTCTGATTCTGATTCTGATTCTGATTCTGATTCTGATTCTGATTCTGATTCTGATTCTGATTCTGATTCTGATTCTGATTCTGATTCTGATTCTACTCTATTCTGTATTCTATTCTGCTCTACTCTATTCTAATTTCTATTCTATTCTATTCTATTCTATTTTATTCTATTCTATTCTATTCTATTCTATTCTATTCTATTCTATTCTATTCTATTCTATTCTAATTCTATTCCATTCCATTCCATTCCATTCCATTCTTCTCTATTCTGTATTCTATTCTACTCTATTCTAATTCTAATTCTAATTCTAATTCTAATTCTAATTCTAATTCTAATTCTAATTCTAATTCTAATTCTGTTTCTGTTTCTGTTTCTGTTTCTGTTTCTGTTTCTGTTTCTGTTTCTGTTTCTGTTTCTGTTTCTGTTTCTGTTTCTGATTCTGATTCTGATTCTGATTCTGATTCTGATTCTGATTCTGATTCTGATTCTGATTCTGATTCTGATTCTGATTCTGATTCTGATTCTGATTCTGATTCTGATTCTGATTCTGATTCTGATTCTGATTCTACTCTATTCTGTATTCTATTCTGCTCTACTCGATTCTAACTTCTCTTCTATTCTGTTCTATTTTATTCTATTCAATTCTATTCTATTCTACTCTAACCTAATTCTATTCTAAACTACGCTACTCTATTCTAAACTACTCTACTCTATTCTAATTCTATTCCATTCCATTCTATTCTATTCTATTCTATTCTATTCTATTCTATTCTATTCTACTCTACTCTACTCTACTCCTATTCTATTCTATTCTATTCTATTCTATTCTATTCTACTCTATTCTAATTCTATTCCATTCCATTCCATTCTATTCTATTCTATTCTATTCTATTCTTCTCTATTCTGTATTGTATTCTAATCTACTCTAGTCTAGTGTACTCTATTGTAATTCTACTCTACTCTACTCTTCTCTACTGTATTCTAATTCTATTCCACTCTGCTCTATTCTAATTCTATTCTACTCTTAGCTACTCTATTCTGTATTCTATTCTAATTCTAATTCTAATTCTAATTCTAATTCTAATTCTAATTCTAATTCTAATTCTAATTCTAATTCTAATTCTAATTCTAATTCTAATTCTAGTTCTAGTTCTAGTTCTAGTTCTAGTTCTGTTTCTGTTTCTGTTTCTGTTTCTGTTTGTGTTTCTGTTTCTGATTCTGATTCTGATTCTGATTCTGATTCTGATTCTGATTCTGATTCTGATTCTGATTCTGATTCTGATTCTGATTCTGATTCTGATTCTGATTCTGATTCTGATTCTGATTCTGATTCTGATTCTGATTCTGATTCTGATTCTGATTCTGATTCTGATTCTACTCTATTCTGTATTCTATTCTGCTCTACTCTATTCTAATTTCTATTCTATTCTATTCTATTTCATTCTATTCTATTCTATTCTATTCTACTCTATTCTAATTCTATTCCATTCCATTCTATTCCATTCTTCTCTATTCTGTATTCTATTCTAATCTACTCTACTCTAGTCTACTCTGTTGTAATTCTACTCTACTCTACTCTATTCTAATTCTAATTCTACTCTACTCTACTTTACGCTATTCTAATTCTATTCTATTCTACTCTACTCTACTCTGCTCTACTCTACTCTACTCTAATTCTATTCTATTCTTTTCTATTCTATTCTACTCTACTCTACACTAATCTACTCCTATTCTATTCTATTCTATTCTATTCTATTCTATTCTATTCTATTCTATTCTATTCTATTCTATTCTATTCTATTCTATTCTACTCCATTCTAATTCTATTCCATTCCATTCCATTCTATTCTATTCTATTCTTCTGTATTCTGTATTGTATTCTAATCTACTCTAGTCTAGTGTACTCTATTGTAATTCTACTATACTCTACTCTGCTCTACTCTACTCTACTCTTCTCTACTGTATTCTAATTCTATTCCACTCTACTCTATTCTAATTCTATTCTACTCTTAGCTACTCTATTCTGTATTCTATTCTAATTCTAATTCTAATTCTAATTCTGATTCTGATTCTGATTCTGATTCTGATTCTGATTCTGATTCTGATTCTGATTCTGATTCTGATTCTGATTCTGATTCTGATTCTGATTCTGATTCTGATTCTGATTCTGATTCTGATTCTGATTCTGATTCTACTCTATTCTGTATTCTATTCTGCTCTACTCTATTCTAATTTCTATTCTATTCTATTCTATTCTATTTTATTCTATTCTATTCTATTCTATTCTATTCTATTCTATTCTATTCTATTCTATTCTAATTCTATTCCATTCCATTCCATTCCATTCCATTCCATTCTTCTCTATTCTGTATTCTATTCTACTCTATTCTAATTCTAATTCTAATTCTAATTCTAATTCTAATTCTAATTCTAATTCTAATTCTGTTTCTGTTTCTGTTTCTGTTTCTGTTTCTGTTTCTGTTTCTGTTTCTGTTTCTGCTTCTGCTTCTGTTTCTGTTTCTGTTTCTGTTTCTGATTCTGATTCTGATTCTGATTCTGATTCTGATTCTGATTCTGATTCTGATTCTGATTCTGATTCTGATTCTGATTCTGATTCTGATTCTGATTCTGATTCTGATTCTGATTCTGATTCTGATTCTGATTCTGATTCTACTCTATTCTGTATTCTATTCTGCTCTACTCGATTCTAACTTCTCTTCTATTCTGTTCTATTTTATTCTATTCAATTCTATTCTATTCTACTCTAACCTAATTCTATTCTAAACTACGCTACTCTATTCTAAACTACTCTACTCTATTCTAATTCTATTCCATTCCATTCCATTCCATTCTATTCTATTCTATTCTATTCTATTCTATTCTATTCTATTCTATTCTATTCTACTCTACTCTACTCTACTCTACTCTACTCTACTCCTATTCTATTCTATTCTATTCTATTCTATTCTACTCTATTCTAATTCTATTCCATTCCATTCCATTCTATTCTATTCTATTCTATTCTTCTCTATTCTGTATTGTATTCTAATCTACTCTAGTCTAGTGTACTCTATTGTAATTCTACTCTACTCTACTCTTCTCTACTGTATTCTAATTCTATTCCACTCTGCTCTATTCTAATTCTATTCTACTCTTAGCTACTCTATTCTGTATTCTATTCTAATTCTAATTCTAATTCTAATTCTAATTCTAATTCTAATTCTAATTCTAATTCTAATTCTAATTCTAATTCTAATTCTAATTCTAATTCTAATTCTAATTCTAATTCTAATTCTAGTTCTAGTTCTAGTTCTAGTTCTAGTTCTAGTTCTGTTTCTGTTTCTGTTTCTGTTTCTGTTTCTGTTTGTGTTTCTGTTTCTGATTCTGATTCTGATTCTGATTCTGATTCTGATTCTGATTCTGATTCTGATTCTGATTCTGATTCTGATTCTGATTCTGATTCTGATTCTGATTCTGATTCTGATTCTGATTCTGATTCTACTCTATTCTGTATTCTATTCTGCTCTACTCTATTCTAATTTCTATTCTATTCTATTCTATTTCATTCTATTCTATTCTATTCTATTCTACTCTATTCTAATTCTATTCCATTCCATTCTATTCTATTCTTCTCTATTCTGTATTCTATTCTAATCTACTCTACTCTAGTCTACTCTGTTGTAATTCTACTCTACTCTACTCTATTCTAATTCTAATTCTACTCTACTCTACTTTACGCTATTCTAATTCTATTCTATTCTACTCTACTCTGCTCTACTCTACTCTACTCTACTCTAATTCTATTCTATTCTTTTCTATTCTATTCTACTCTACTCTACACTAATCTACTCCTATTCTATTCTATTCTATTCTATTCTATTCTATTCTATTCTATTCTATTCTATTCTATTCTATTCTATTCTATTCTATTCTATTCTATCCTATTCCATTCCATTCCATTCCATTCCATTCTATTCTTCTCTATTCTGTATTGTATTCTAATCTCCTCTCCTCTAGTCTACTCTATTGTAATTCTACTCTACTCTACTCTATTCTAATTCTAATTCTACTCTACTCTACTTTACGCTATTCTAATTCTATTCTATTCTACTCTACTCTGCTCTACTCTACTCTACTCTACTCTAATTCTATTCTATTCTTTTCTATTCTATTCTACTCTACTCTACACTAATCTACTCCTATTCTATTCTATTCTATTCTATTCTATTCTATTCTATTCTATTCTATTCTATTCTATTCTATTCTATTCTATTCTATTCTATTCTATTCTATTCTACTCCATTCTAATTCTATTCCATTCCATTCCATTCTATTCTATTCTATTCTTCTGTATTCTGTATTGTATTCTAATCTACTCTAGTCTAGTGTACTCTATTGTAATTCTACTATACTCTACTCTGCTCTACTCTACTCTACTCTTCTCTACTGTATTCTAATTCTATTCCACTCTACTCTATTCTAATTCTATTCTACTCTTAGCTACTCTATTCTGTATTCTATTCTAATTCTAATTCTAATTCTGATTCTGATTCTGATTCTGATTCTGATTCTGATTCTGATTCTGATTCTGATTCTGATTCTGATTCTGATTCTGATTCTGATTCTGATTCTGATTCTGATTCTGATTCTGATTCTACTCTATTCTGTATTCTATTCTGCTCTATTCTATTCTATTCTATTCTATTCTATTCTATTCTATTCTATTCTATTCTATTCTATTCTATTCTATTCTAATTCTATTCCATTCCATTCCATTCCATTCCATTCTTCTCTATTCTGTATTCTATTCTACTCTATTCTAATTCTAATTCTAATTCTAATTCTAATTCTAATTCTAATTCTAATTCTAATTCTGTTTCTGTTTCTGTTTCTGTTTCTGTTTCTGTTTCTGTTTCTGTTTCTGTTTCTGTTTCTGTTTCTGTTTCTGATTCTGATTCTGATTCTGATTCTGATTCTGATTCTGATTCTGATTCTGATTCTGATTCTGATTCTACTCTATTCTGTATTCTATTCTGCTCTACTCGATTCTAACTTCTCTTCTATTCTGTTCTATTTTATTCTATTCAATTCTATTCTATTCTACTCTAACCTAATTCTATTCTAAACTACGCTACTCTATTCTAAACTACTCTACTCTATTCTAATTCTATTCCATTCCATTCCATTCTATTCTATTCTATTCTATTCTATTCTATTCTATTCTATTCTATTCTATTCTATTCTACTCTACTCCTATTCTATTCTATTCTATTCTATTCTATTCTATTCTATTCTACTCTATTCTAATTCTATTCCATTCCATTCCATTCTATTCTATTCTATTCTATTCTATTCTATTCTATTCTATTCTATTCTATTCTATTCTACTCTATTCTAATTCTATTCCATTCCATTCCATTCTATTCTATTCTATTCTATTCTTCTCTATTCTGTATTGTATTCTAATCTACTCTAGTCTAGTGTACTCTATTGTAATTCTACTCTACTCTACTCTGCTCTACTGTACTCTACTCTTCTCTACTGTATCTAATTCTATTCCACTCTACTCTATTCTAATTCTATTCTACTCTTAGCTACTCTATTCTGTATTCTATTCTAATTCTAATTCTAATTCTGATTCTGATTCTGATTCTGATTCTGATTCTGATTCTGATTCTGATTCTGATTCTGATTCTGATTCTGATTCTGATTCTGATTCTGATTCTGATTCTGATTCTGATTCTGATTCTGATTCTGATTCTGATTCTACTCTATTCTGTATTCTATTCTGCTCTACTCTATTCTAATTTCTATTCTATTCTATTCTATTCTATTCTATTCTATTCTATTTCCTTCTATTCTATTCTATTCTATTCTAATTCTATTCCATTCCATTCCATTCTATTCTTCTCTATTCTGTATTCTATTCTAATTCTAATTCTAATTCTAATTCTAATTCTAATTCTGTTTCTGTTTCTGTTTCTGTTTCTGTTTCTGTTTCTGTTTCTGTTTCTGTTTCTGTTTCTGTTTCTGTTTCTGTTTCTGTTTCTGTTTCTGTTTCTGTTTCTGTTTCTGTTTCTGTTTCTGTTTCTGTTTCTGTTTCTGTTTCTGTTTCTGTTTCTGTTTCTGTTTCTGTTTCTGTTTCTGTTTCTGTTTCTGTTTCTGTTTCTGTTTCTGTTTCTGATTCTGATTCTGATTCTGATTCTACTCTATTCTGTATTCTATTCTGCTCTACTCGATTCTAACTTCTCTTCTATTCTGTTCTATTTTATTC
Source organism: Hydrophis major (assembly GCA_033807585.1). NCBI lineage: Eukaryota > Metazoa > Chordata > Lepidosauria > Squamata > Elapidae > Hydrophis > Hydrophis major. The sequence continues at coordinate 106,540 of JAUCBL010000208.1, forward strand.
AATTCAATTCTATTCTATTCTACTCTAACCTAATTCTATTCTAAACTACGCTACTCTATTCTAAACTACGCTACTCTAATCTAATTCTATTCCATTCTATTCCATTCTATTCTATTCTATTCTATTCTATTCTATTCTATTCTATTCTATTCTATTCTATTCTATTCTACTCTACTCTACTCTACTTCTATTCTATTCTATTCTATTCTATTCTATTCTATTCTATTCTACTCTATTCTAATTCTATTCCATTCCATTCCATTCTATTCTATTCTTTCTTCTCTATTCTGTATTGTATTCTAATCTACTCTAGTCTAGTGTACTCTATTGTAATTCTACTCTACTCTACTCTTCTCTACTGTATTCTAATTCTATTCCACTCTGCTCTATTCTAATTCTATTCTACTCTTAGCTACTCTATATTGTATTCTATTCTAATTCTAATTCTAATACTGATTCTAATTCTAATTCTAATTCTAATTCTAATTCTAATTCTAATTCTGATTCTGATTCTGATTCTGATTCTGATTCTGATTCTGATTCTGATTCTGATTCTGATTCTGATTCTGATTCTGATTCTGATTCTGATTCTGATTCTGTTTCTGTTTCTGTTTCTGTTTCTGTTTCTGTTTCTGTTTCTGTTTCTGTTTCTGTTTCTGTTTCTGTTTCTGTTTCTGTTTCTGTTTCTGATTCTGATTCTGATTCTACTCTATTCTGTATTCTATTCTGCTCTACTCGATTCTAACTTCTCTTCTATTCTGTTCTATTTTATTCAATTCAATTCAATTCTATTCTACTCTAACCTAATTCTATTCTAAACTACGCTACTCTATTCTAAACTACGCTACTCTATTCTAAACTACGCTACTCTATTCTAATTCTATTCCATTCCATTCTATTCTATTCTATTCTATTCTATTCTATTCTATTCTATTCTATTCTATTCTATTCTATTCTATTCTATTCTACTCTACTCTACTCTACTCTACTCTACTCTACTCTACTCTACTCCTATTCTATTCTATTCTATTCTTTTCTACTCTATTCTAATTCTATTCCACTCTACTCTATTCTAATTCGATTCTACTCTTATCTACTCTATTCTGTATTCAATTCTAATTCTAATTCCAATTCCAATTCCAATTCCAATTCCAATTCCAATTCCAATTCCAATTCCAATTCCAATTCCAATTCCAATTCCAATTCCAATTCCAATTCCAATTCCAATTCTAATTCTAATTCTAATTCTAATTCTAATTCTAATTCTAATTCTAATTCTAATTCTAATTCTAATTCTACTCTATTCTGTATTCTATTCTATTCTGCTCTACTCTATTCTAATTTCTATTCTATTCCATTCTATTCTATTCTATTCTATTCTATTCTACTCTATTCTAATTCTATTCTATTCCATTCTATTCTATTCTTCTCTATTCTGTATTCTATTCTACTCTACCCTACTCTAGTCTACCCTATTGTAATTCTACTCTACTCTACTCTACTCTATTCTAATTCTAATTCTACTCTAATCTACTTCACGCTATTCTACTCTACTCTTCTCTTCTGTATTCTAATTCTATTCCACTCTACTCTATTCTAATTCAATTTTACTCTTATCTACTCTATTCTGTATTCTATTCTAATTCTAATTCTAATACTAATTCTAATTCTAATTCTAATTCTAATTCTAATTCTAATTCTAATTCTAATTCTAATTCTAATTCTAATTCTAATTCTAATTCTAATTCTAATTCTAATTCTAATTCTAATTCTAGTTCTAGTTCTAGTTCTAGTTCTAGTTCTAGTTCTAGTTCTGTTTCTGTTTCTGTTTCTGTTTCTGTTTCTGTTTCTGTTTCTGTTTCTGTTTCTGATTCTGATTCTGATTCTGATTCTGATTCTGATTCTGATTCTGATTCTGATTCTGATTCTGATTCTGATTCTGATTCTGATTCTGATTCTGATTCTGATTCTGATTCTGATTCTGATTCTGATTCTGATTCTGATTCTGATTCTGATTCTACTCTATTCTGTATTCTATTCTGCTCTACTCTATTCTAATTTCTATTCTATTCTATTCTATTTCATTCTATTCTATTCTATTCTATTCTATTCTATTCTACTCTATTCTAATTCTATTCCATTCCATTCTATTCTATTCTTCTCTATTCTGTATTCTATTCTAATCTACTCTACTCTAGTCTACTCTGTTGTAATTCTACTCTACTCTACTCTATTCTAATTCTAATTCTACTCTACTCTACTTTACGCTATTCTAATTCTATTCTATTCTACTCTACTCTGCTCTACTCTACTCTACTCTACTCTAATTCTATTCTATTCTTTTCTATTCTATTCTACTCTACTCTACACTAATCTACTCCTATTCTATTCTATTCTATTCTATTCTATTCTATTCTATTCTATTCTATTCTATTCTATTCTATTCTATTCTATTCTATTCTATTCTATTCTACTCCATTCTAATTCTATTCCATTCCATTCCATTCTATTCTATTCTATTCTTCTCTATTCTGTATTGTATTCTAATCTACTCTAGTCTGGTGTACTCTATTGTAATTCTACTATACTCTGCTCTACTCTACTCTACTCTTCTCTACTGTATTCTAATTCTATTCCACTCTACTCTATTCTAATTCTATTCTACTCTTAGCTACTCTATTCTGTATTCTATTCTAATTCTAATTTTAATTCTGATTCTGATTCTGATTCTGATTCTGATTCTGATTCTGATTCTGATTCTGATTCTGATTCTGATTCTGATTCTGATTCTGATTCTGATTCTGATTCTACTCTATTCTGTATTCTATTCTGCTCTACTCTATTCTAATTTCTATTCTATTCTATTCTATTTCATTCTATTCTATTCTATTCTATTCTATTCTATTCTATTCTATTCTATTCTATTCTATTCTATTCTATTCTATTCTATTCTATTCTACTCCATTCTAATTCTATTCCATTCCATTCCATTCTATTCTATTCTATTCTTCTGTATTCTGTATTGTATTCTAATCTACTCTAGTCTAGTGTACTCTATTGTAATTCTACTCTACTCTACTCTGCTCTACTCTACTCTACTCTTCTCTACTGTATTCTAATTCTATTCCACTCTACTCTATTCTAATTCTATTCTACTCTTAGCTACTCTATTCTGTATTCTATTCTAATTCTAATTCTGATTCTGATTCTGATTCTGATTCTGATTCTGATTCTGATTCTGATTCTGATTCTGATTCTGATTCTGATTCTGATTCTGATTCTGATTCTGATTCTGATTCTGATTCTGATTCTGATTCTGATTCTGATTCTGATTCTGATTCTGATTCTACTCTATTCTGTATTCTATTCTGCTCTACTCTATTCTAATTTCTATTCTATTCTATTCTATTCTATTCTATTCTATTCTATTCTATTCTATTCTATTCTATTCTATTCTATTCTATTCTATTCTATTCTATTCTAATTCTATTCCATTCCATTCCATTCCATTCCATTCTTCTCTATTCTGTATTCTATTCTACTCTATTCTAATTCTAATTCTAATTCTAATTCTAATTCTAATTCTAATTCTAATTCTGTTTCTGTTTCTGTTTCTGTTTCTGTTTCTGTTTCTGTTTCTGTTTCTGTTTCTGTTTCTGTTTCTGTTTCTGTTTCTGATTCTGATTCTGATTCTGATTCTGATTCTGATTCTGATTCTGATTCTGATTCTGATTCTGATTCTGATTCTGATTCTGATTCTGATTCTGATTCTGATTCTGATTCTGATTCTGATTCTGATTCTGATTCTGATTCTACTCTATTCTGTATTCTATTCTGCTCTACTCGATTCTAACTTCTCTTCTATTCTGTTCTATTTTATTCTATTCAATTCTATTCTATTCTACTCTAACCTAATTCTATTCTAAACTACGCTACTCTATTCTAAACTACTCTACTCTATTCTAATTCTATTCCATTCCATTCCATTCTATTCTATTCTATTCTATTCTATTCTATTCTATTCTATTCTATTCTATTCTATTCTATTCTACTCTACTCTACTCTACTCTACTCCTATTCTATTCTATTCTATTCTATTCTATTCTACTCTATTCTAATTCTATTCCATTCCATTCCATTCTATTCTATTCTATTCTATTCTATTCTATTCTATTCTATTCTATTCTATTCTATTCTATTCTATTCTATTCTACTCTACTCTACTCTACTCTACTCCTATTCTATTCTATTCTATTCTATTCTATTCTACTCTATTCTAATTCTATTCCATTCCATTCCATTCTATTCTATTCTATTCTATTCTATTCTATTCTTCTCTATTCTGTATTGTATTCTAATCTACTCTAGTCTAGTGTACTCTATTGTAATTCTACTCTACTCTACTCTTCTCTACTGTATTCTAATTCTATTCCACTCTGCTCTATTCTAATTCTATTCTACTCTTAGCTACTCTATTCTGTATTCTATTCTAATTCTAATTCTAATTCTAATTCTAATTCTAATTCTAATTCTAATTCTAATTCTAATTCTAATTCTAATTCTAATTCTAATTCTAATTCTAATTCTAATTCTAATTCTAATTCTAGTTCTAGTTCTAGTTCTAGTTCTAGTTCTGTTTCTGTTTCTGTTTCTGTTTCTGTTTCTGTTTGTGTTTCTGATTCTGATTCTGATTCTGATTCTGATTCTGATTCTGATTCTGATTCTGATTCTGATTCTGATTCTGATTCTGATTCTACTCTATTCTGTATTCTATTCTGCTCTACTCGATTCTAACTTCTCTTCTATTCTGTTCTATTTTATTCTATTCAATTCTATTCTATTCTACTCTAACCTAATTCTATTCTAAACTACGCTACTCTATTCTAAACTACTCTACTCTATTCTAATTCTATTCCATTCCATTCTATTCTATTCTATTCTATTCTATTCTATTCTATTCTATTCTATTCTATTCTATTCTATTCTATTCTATTCTATTCTACTCTACTCTACTCTACTCTATTCTATTCTATTCTATTCTATTCTATTCTACTCTATTCTAATTCTATTCCATTCCATTCCATTCTATTCTATTCTATTCTATTCTATTCTATTCTTCTCTATTCTGTATTGTATTCTAATCTACTCTAGTCTAGTGTACTCTATTGTAATTCTACTCTACTCTACTCTTCTCTACTGTATTCTAATTCTATTCCACTCTGCTCTATTCTAATTCTATTCTACTCTTAGCTACTCTATTCTGTATTCTATTCTAATTCTAATTCTAATTCTAATTCTAATTCTAATTCTAATTCTAATTCTAATTCTAATTCTAATTCTAATTCTAATTCTAATTCTAATTCTAGTTCTAGTTCTAGTTCTAGTTCTAGTTCTGTTTCTGTTTCTGTTTCTGTTTCTGTTTCTGTTTGTGTTTCTGATTCTGATTCTGATTCTGATTCTGATTCTGATTCTGATTCTGATTCTGATTCTGATTCTGATTCTGATTCTGATTCTGATTCTGATTCTGATTCTGATTCTGATTCTGATTCTACTCTATTATGTATTCTATTCTGCTCTACTCTATTCTAATTTCTATTCTATTCTATTCTATTCTATTCTATTCTATTCTATTCTATTCTATTCTATTCTATTCTATTCTATTCTATTCTATTCTATTCTATTCTATTCTAATTCTATTCCATTCCATTCCATTCCATTCTTCTCTATTCTGTATTCTATTCTACTCTATTCTAATTCTAATTCTAATTCTAATTCTAATTCTGTTTCTGTTTCTGTTTCTGTTTCTGTTTCTGTTTCTGTTTCTGTTTCTGTTTCTGTTTCTGTTTCTGTTTCTGATTCTGATTCTGATTCTGATTCTGATTCTGATTCTGATTCTGATTCTGATTCTGATTCTGATTCTGATTCTGATTCTGATTCTGATTCTGATTCTGATTCTGATTCTACTCTATTCTGTATTCTATTCTGCTCTACTCGATTCTAACTTCTCTTCTATTCTGTTCTATTTTATTCTATTCAATTCTATTCTATTCTACTCTAACCTAATTCTATTCTAAACTACGCTACTCTATTCTAAACTACTCTACTCTATTCTAATTCTATTCCATTCCATTCTATTCTATTCTATTCTATTCTATTCTATTCTATTCTATTCTATTCTATTCTATTCTATTCTATTCTACTCTACTCTACTCTACTCTACTCTACTCTACTCTACTCCTATTCTATTCTATTCTATTCTATTCTATTCTACTCTATTCTAATTCTATTCCATTCCATTCCATTCTATTCTATTCTATTCTATTCTTCTCTATTCTGTATTGTATTCTAATCTACTCTAGTCTAGTGTACTCTATTGTAATTCTACTCTACTCTACTCTTCTCTACTGTATTCTAATTCTATTCCACTCTGCTCTATTCTAATTCTATTCTACTCTTAGCTACTCTATTCTGTATTCTATTCTAATTCTAATACTAATTCTAATTCTAATTCTAATTCTAATTCTAATTCTAATTCTAATTCTAATTCTAATTCTAATTCTAATTCTAATTCTAATTCTAATTCTAATTCTAATTCTAATTCTCATTCTCATTCTAATTCTAATTCTAATTCTCATTCTAATTCTAATTCTAATTCTAATTCTAATTCTAATTCTAATTCTCATTCTCATTCTCATTCTCATTCTCATTCTCATTCTAATTCTAATTCTAATTCTAATTCTAATTCTAATTCTAATTCTAATTCTAATTCTAATTCTAATTCTGTTTCTGTTTCTGTTTCTGTTTCTGTTTCTGTTTCTGTTTCTGTTTCTGTTTCTGTTTCTGTTTCTGTTTCTGTTTCTGATTCTGATTCTGATTCTGATTCTGATTCTACTCTATTCTGTATTCTATTCTGCTCTACTCGATTCTAACTTCTCTTCTATTCTGTTCTATTTTATTCAATTCAATTCAATTCTATTCTACTCTAACCTAATTCTATTCTAAACTACGCTACTCTATTCTAAACTACGCTACTCTATTCTAATTCTATTCCATTCTATTCTATTCTATTCTATTCTATTCTATTCTATTCTATTCTATTCTACTCTACTCTACTCTACTCTACTCTACTCCTATTCTATTCTATTCTTTTCCACTCTATTCTAATTCTATTCCACTCTACTCTATTCTAATTCGATTCTACTCTTATCTACTCTATTCTGTATTCAATTCTAATTCTAATTCTAATTCCAATTCCAATTCCAACTCCAATTCCAATTCCAATTCCAATTCCAATTCCAATTCCAATTCCAATTCCAATTCCAATTCCAATTCCAATTCCAATTCCAATTCCAATTCCAATTCTAATTCTAATTCTAATTCTAATTCTAATTCTAATTCTAATTCTAATTCTAATTCTAATTCTAATTCTAATTCTACTCTATTCTGTATTCTATTCTATTCTGCTCTACTCTATTCTAATTTCTATTCTATTTCATTCTATTCTATTCTATTCTATTCTATTCTATTCTATTTCATTCTATTCTATTCTATTCCATTCTATTCTATTCTATTCTATTCTATTCTATTCTACTCTATTCTAATTCTATTCTATTCCATTCTATTCTATTCTTCTCTATTCTGTATTCTATTCTACTCTACCCTACTCTAGTCTACCCTATTGTAATTCTACTCTACTCTACTCTACTCTATTCTAATTCTAATTCTACTCTAATCTACTTCACGCTATTCTACTCTACTCTTCTCTTCTGTATTCTAATTCTATTCCACTCTACTCTATTCTAATTCAATTTTACTCTTATCTACTCTATTCTGTATTCTATTCTAATTCTAATTCTAATACTAATTCTAATTCTAATTCTAATTCTAATTCTAATTCTAATTCTAATTCTAATTCTAATTCTAATTCTAATTCTAATTCTAATTCTAATTCTAATTCTAGTTCTAGTTCTAGTTCTAGTTCTAGTTCTAGTTCTAGTTCTGTTTCTGTTTCTGTTTCTGTTTCTGTTTCTGTTTCTGTTTCTGTTTCTGATTCTGATTCTGATTCTGATTCTGATTCTGATTCTGATTCTGATTCTGATTCTGATTCTGATTCTGATTCTGATTCTGATTCTGATTCTGATTCTGATTCTGATTCTGATTCTGATTCTGATTCTGATTCTACTCTATTATGTATTCTATTCTGCTCTACTCTATTCTAATTTCTATTCTATTCTATTCTCTTCTATTTTATTCTATTCTATTCTATTCTATTCTATTCTATTCTATTCTATTCTATTCTATTCTATTCTATTCTATTCTATTCTATTCTATTCTATTCTATTCTATTCTAATTCTATTCCATTCCATTCCATTCCATTCCATTCTTCTCTATTCTGTATTCTATTCTACTCTATTCTAATTCTAATTCTAATTCTAATTCTAATTCTGTTTCTGTTTCTGTTTCTGTTTCTGTTTCTGTTTCTGTTTCTGTTTCTGTTTCTGTTTCTGTTTCTGTTTCTGTTTCTGATTCTGATTCTGATTCTGATTCTGATTCTGATTCTGATTCTGATTCTGATTCTGATTCTGATTCTGATTCTGATTCTGATTCTGATTCTGATTCTACTCTATTCTGTATTCTATTCTGCTCTACTCGATTCTAACTTCTCTTCTATTCTGTTCTATTTTATTCTATTCAATTCTATTCTATTCTACTCTAACCTAATTCTATTCTAAACTACGCTACTCTATTCTAAACTACTCTACTCTATTCTAATTCTATTCCATTCCATTCTATTCTATTCTATTCTATTCTATTCTATTCTATTCTATTCTATTCTATTCTATTCTATTCTACTCTACTCTACTCTACTCTACTCTACTCCTATTCTATTCTATTCTATTCTATTCTACTCTATTCTAATTCTATTCCATTCCATTCCATTCTATTCTATTCTATTCTATTCTTCTCTATTCTGTATTGTATTCTAATCTACTCTAGTCTAGTGTACTCTATTGTAATTCTACTCTACTCTACTCTTCTCTACTGTATTCTAATTCTATTCCACTCTGCTCTATTCTAATTCTATTCTACTCTTAGCTACTCTATTCTGTATTCTATTCTAATTCTAATACTAATTCTAATTCTAATTCTAATTCTAATTCTAATTCTAATTCTAATTCTAATTCTAATTCTAATTCTAATTCTAATTCTAATTCTAATTCTAATTCTCATTCTCATTCTCATTCTCATTCTCATTCTAATTCTCATTCTAATTCTAATTCTAATTCTAATTCTAATTCTCATTCTCATTCTCATTCTCATTCTCATTCTAATTCTAATTCTAATTCTAATTCTAATTCTAATTCTAATTCTAATTCTAATTCTAATTCTAATTCTAATTCTAATTCTGTTTCTGTTTCTGTTTCTGTTTCTGTTTCTGTTTCTGTTTCTGTTTCTGATTCTGATTCTGATTCTGATTCTGATTCTGATTCTACTCTATTCTGTATTCTATTCTGCTCTACTCGATTCTAACTTCTCTTCTATTCTGTTCTATTTTATTCAATTCAATTCAATTCTATTCTACTCTAACCTAATTCTATTCTAAACTACGCTACTCTATTCTAAACTACGCTACTCTATTCTAATTCTATTCCATTCTATTCTATTCTATTCTATTCTATTCTATTCTATTCTATTCTATTCTATTCTATTCTATTCTATTCTACTCTACTCTACTCTACTCTACTCTACTCCTATTCTATTCTATTCTTTTCCACTCTATTCTAATTCTATTCCACTCTACTCTATTCTAATTCGATTCTACTCTTATCTACTCTATTCTGTATTCAATTCTAATTCTAATTCTAATTCCAATTCCAATTCCAACTCCAATTCCAATTCCAATTCCAATTCCAATTCCAATTCCAATTCCAATTCCAATTCCAATTCCAATTCCAATTCCAATTCCAATTCTAATTCTAATTCTAATTCTAATTCTAATTCTAATTCTAATTCTAATTCTAATTCTAATTCTAATTCTACTCTATTCTGTATTCTATTCTGCTCTACTCTATTCTAATTTCTATTCTTTCATTCTATTCTATTCTATTCTATTCTATTCTATTCTATTCTATTCTATTCTATTCTATTCTATTCTATTCTATTTCATTCTATTCTATTCTATTCCATTCTATTCTATTCTATTCTATTCTATTCTATTCTATTCTATTCTATTCTATTCTACTCTATTCTAATTCTATTCCATTCCATTCTGTTCTATTCTTCTCTATTCTGTATTCTATTCTACTCTACTCTACTCTAGTCTACCCTATTGTAATTCTACTCTACTCTACTCTACTCTATTCTAATTCTAATTCTACTCTACTCTACTTTACGCTATTCTAATTCTATTCTATTCTACTCTACTCTGCTCTACTCTACTCTACTCTACTCTAATTCTATTCTATTCTTTTCTATTCTATTCTACTCTACACTAATCTACTCCTATTCTATTCTATTCTATTCTATTCTATTCTATTCTATTCTATTCTATTCCATTCCATTCCATTCCGTTCCGTTCCGTTCCGTTCCGTTCCATTCTATTCTATTCTATTCTATTCTATTCTATTCTATTCTATTCTATTCTATTCTATTCTATTCTACTCTATTCTAATTCTATTCCATTCCATTCTATTCTATTCTTCTCTATTCTGTATGCTATTCTACTCTACTCTACTCTAGTCTACTCTATTGTAATTCTACTCTACTCTACTCTATTCTAATTCTAATTCTACTCTAATCTACTTCACGCTATTCTACTCTACTCTTCTCTTCTGTATTCTAATTCTATTCCACTCTACTCTATTCTAATTCAATTCTACTCTTATCTACTCTATTCTGTATTCTATTCTAATCCTAATTCTAATTCTAATTCTAATTCTAATTCTAATTCTAATTCTAATTCTAATTCTAATTCTAATTCTAATTCTAATTCTAATTCTAATTCTAATTCTAGTTCTAGTTCTAGTTCTAGTTCTAGTTCTGTTTCTGTTTCTGTTTCTGTTTCTGTTTCTGATTCTGATTCTGATTCTGATTCTGATTCTGATTCTGATTCTGATTCTGATTCTGATTCTGATTCTGATTCTGATTCTGATTCTGATTCTGATTCTGATTCTGATTCTGATTCTGATTCTGATTCTACTCTATTCTGTATTCTATTCTGCTCTCCTCTATTCTAATTTCTATTCTATTCTATTCTATTTCATTCTATTCTATTCTATTCTATTCTATTCTATTCTATTCTATTCTATTCTATTCTATTCTATTCTACTCTATTCTAATTCTATTCCATTCCATTCTATTCTATTCTTCTCTATTCTGTATTCTATTCTAATCTACTCTACTCTAGTCTACTCTGTTGTAATTCTACTCTACTCTACTCTATTCTAATTCTAATTCTACTCTACTCTACTTTACGCTATTCTAATTCTATTCTATTCTACTCTACTCTGCTCTACTCTACTCTACTCTACTCTAATTCTATTCTATTCTTTTCTATTCTATTCTACTCTACTCTACACTAATCTACTCCTATTCTATTCTATTCTATTCTATTCTATTCTATTCTATTCTATTCTATTCTATTCTATTCTATTCTATTCTATTCTATTCTATTCTATTCTACTCCATTCTAATTCTATTCCATTCCATTCCATTCTATTCTATTCTATTCTTCTCTATTCTGTATTGTATTCTAATCTACTCTAGTCTGGTGTACTCTATTGTAATTCTACTATACTCTGCTCTACTCTACTCTACTCTTCTCTACTGTATTCTAATTCTATTCCACTCTACTCTATTCTAATTCTATTCTACTCTTAGCTACTCTATTCTGTATTCTATTCTAATTCTAATTTTAATTCTGATTCTGATTCTGATTCTGATTCTGATTCTGATTCTGATTCTGATTCTGATTCTGATTCTGATTCTGATTCTGATTCTGATTCTACTCTATTCTGTATTCTATTCTGCTCTACTCGATTCTAACTTCTCTTCTCTTCTGTTCTATTTTATTCTATTCAATTCTATTCTATTCTACTCTAAACTAATTCTATTCTAAACTACGCTACTCTATTCTAAACTACTCTACTCTATTCTAATTCTATTCCATTCCATTCTATTCTATTCTATTCTATTCTATTCTATTCTACTCTACTCTACTCTACTCCTATTCTATTCTATTCTATTCTATTCTATTCTATTCTATTCTATTCTATTCTATTCTATTCTATTCTACTCTATTCTAATTCTATTCCATTCCATTCCATTCTATTCTATTCTATTCTATTCTTCTCTATTCTGTATTGTATTCTAATCTACTCTAGTCTAGTGTACTCTATTGTAATTCTACTCTACTCTACTCTTCTCTACTGTATTCTAATTCTATTCCACTCTGCTCTATTCTAATTCTATTCTACTCTTAGCTACTCTATTCTGTATTCTATTCTAATTCTAATTCTAATACTAATTCTAATTCTAATTCTAATTCTAATTCTAATTCTAATTCTAATTCTAATTCTAATTCTAATTCTAATTCTAATTCTAATTCTAATTCTAATTCTAATTCTAATTCTAATTCTAATTCTAATTCTAATTCTCATTCTCATTCTCATTCTAATTCTAATTCTAATTCTAATTCTAATTCTAATTCTCATTCTCATTCTCATTCTCATTCTCATTCTAATTCTAATTCTAATTCTGTTTCTGTTTCTGTTTCTGATTCTGATTCTGATTCTGATTCTGATTCTGATTCTACTCTATTCTGTATTCTATTCTGCTCTACTCGATTCTAACTTCTCTTCTATTCTGTTCTATTTTATTCAATTCAATTCAATTCTATTCTACTCTAACCTAATTCTATTCTAAACTACGCTACTCTATTCTAAACTACGCTACTCTATTCTAATTCTATTCCATTCTATTCTATTCTATTCTATTCTATTCTATTCTATTCTATTCTACTCTACTCTACTCTACTCTACTCTACTCCTATTCTATTCTATTCTTTTCCACTCTATTCTAATTCTATTCCACTCTACTCTATTCTAATTCGATTCTACTCTTATCTACTCTATTCTGTATTCAATTCTAATTCTAATTCTAATTCCAATTCCAATTCCAACTCCAATTCCAATTCCAATTCCAATTCCAATTCCAATTCCAATTCCAATTCCAATTCCAATTCCAATTCCAATTCCAATTCCAATTCCAATTCCAATTCTAATTCTAATTCTAATTCTAATTCTAATTCTAATTCTAATTCTACTCTATTCTGTATTCTATTCTGCTCTACTCTATTCTAATTTCTATTCTATTTCATTCTATTCTATTCTATTCTATTCTATTCTATTCTATTCTATTCTATTCTATTCTATTTCATTCTATTCTATTCTATTCCATTCTATTCTATTCTATTCTATTCTATTCTATTCTATTCTACTCTATTCTAATTCTATTCCATTCCATTCTGTTCTATTCTTCTCTATTCTGTATTCTATTCTACTCTACTCTACTCTAGTCTACCCTATTGTAATTCTACTCTACTCTACTCTACTCTATTCTAATTCTAATTCTACTCTACTCTACTTTACGCTATTCTAATTCTATTCTATTCTACTCTACTCTGCTCTACTCTACTCTACTCTACTCTAATTCTATTCTATTCTTTTCTATTCTATTCTACTCTACTCTACACTAATCTACTTCTATTCTATTCTATTCTATTCTATTCTATTCTATTCTATTCTATTCTATTCCATTCCATTCCGTTCCGTTCCGTTCCGTTCCGTTCCATTCCATTCCATTCTATTCTATTCTATTCTATTCTATTCTATTCTATTCTATTCTATTCTATTCTATTCTTCTCTATTCTAATTCTATTCCATTCCATTCTATTCTATTCTTCTCTATTCTGTATGCTATTCTACTCTACTCTACTCTAGTCTACTCTATTGTAATTCTACTCTACTCTACTCTATTCTAATTCTAATTCTACTCTAATCTACTTCACGCTAGTCTACTCTACTCTTCTCTTCTGTATTCTAATTCTATTCCACTCTACTCTATTCTAATTCAATTCTACTCTTATCTACTCTATTCTGTATTCTATTCTAATTCTAATTCTAATTCTAATTCTAATTCTAATTCTAATTCTAATTCTAATTCTAATTCTAATTCTAATTCTAGTTCTAGTTCTAGTTCTAGTTCTAGTTCTAGTTCTAGTTCTGTTTCTGTTTCTGTTTCTGTTTCTGATTCTGATTCTGATTCTGATTCTGATTCTGATTCTGATTCTGATTCTGATTCTGATTCTGATTCTGATTCTGATTCTGATTCTGATTCTGATTCTGATTCTGATTCTGATTCTGATTCTACTCTATTCTGTATTCTATTCTGCTCTACTCTATTCTAATTTCTATTCTATTCTATTCTATTTCATTCTATTCTATTCTATTCTATTCTATTCTATTCTACTCTATTCTAATTCTATTCCATTCCATTCTATTCTATTCTTCTCTATTCTGTATTCTATTCTAATCTACTCTACTCTAGTCTACTCTGTTGTAATTCTACTCTACTCTACTCTATTCTAATTCTAATTCTACTCTACTCTACTTTACGCTATTCTAATTCTATTCTATTCTACTCTACTCTGCTCTACTCTACTCTACTCTACTCTAATTCTATTCTATTCTTTTCTATTCTATTCTACTCTACTCTACATTAATCTACTCCTATTCTATTCTATTCTATTCTATTCTATTCTATTCTATTCTATTCTATTCTATTCTACTCCATTCTAATTCTATTCCATTCCATTCCATTCCATTCTATTCTATTCTTCTCTATTCTGTATTGTATTCTAATCTACTCTAGTCTGGTGTACTCTATTGTAATTCTACTATACTCTGCTCTACTCTACTCTACTCTTCTCTACTGTATTCTAATTCTATTCCACTCTACTCTATTCTAATTCTATTCTACTCTTAGCTACTCTATTCTGTATTCTATTCTAATTCTAATTTTAATTCTGATTCTGATTCTGATTCTGATTCTGATTCTGATTCTGATTCTGATTCTGATTCTGATTCTGATTCTGATTCTGATTCTGATTCTGATTCTGATTCTTATTCTGATTCTGATTCTGATTCTGATTCTGATTCTACTCTATTCTGTATTCTATTCTGCTCTACTCTATTCTAATTTCTATTCTATTCTATTCTATTTCATTCTATTCTATTCTATTCTACTCTATTCTAATTCTATTCCATTCCATTCTATTCTATTCTTCTCTATTCTGTATTCTATTCTAATCTACTCTACTCTAGTCTACTCTGTTGTAATTCTACTCTACTCTACTCTATTCTAATTCTAATTCTACTCTACTCTACTTTACGCTATTCTAATTCTATTCTATTCTACTCTACTCTGCTCTACTCTACTCTACTCTACTCTAATTCTATTCTATTCTTTTCTATTCTATTCTACTCTACTCTACACTAATCTACTCCTATTCTATTCTATTCTATTCTATTCTATTCTTTTCTATTCTATTCTATTCTATTCTATTCTATTCTATTCTATTCTATTCTATTCTATTCTACTCCATTCTAATTCTATTCCATTCCATTCCATTCTATTCTATTCTATTCTTCTCTATTCTGTATTGTATTCTAATCTACTCTAGTCTGGTGTACTCTATTGTAATTCTACTATACTCTACTCTGCTCTACTCTACTCTACTCTTCTCTACTGTATTCTAATTCTATTCCACTCTACTCTATTCTAATTCTATTCTACTCTTAGCTACTCTATTCTGTATTCTATTCTATTTCTAATTCTAATTCTGATTCTGATTCTGATTCTGATTCTGATTCTGATTCTGATTCTGATTCTGATTCTGATTCTGATTCTGATTCTGATTCTGATTCTGATTCTGATTCTGATTCTGATTCTGATTCTACTCTATTCTGTATTCTATTCTGCTCTACTCTATTCTAATTTCTATTCTATTCTATTCTATTCTATTTTATTCTATTCTATTCTATTCTATTTCCTTCTATTCTATTCTATTCTATTCTAATTCTATTCCATTCCATTCCATTCTATTCTTCTCTATTCTGTATTCTATTCTAATCTACTCTACTCTAGGCTACTCTATTTTAATTCTACTCTACTCTACTATATTCTAATTCTAATTCTACTCTACTCTACTTTACGCTATTCTAATTCTATTCTATTCTACTCTACTCTGCTCTACTCTACTCTACTCTTCTCTTCTGTATTCTAATTCTATTCCACTCTGCTCTATTCTAATACGATTCTACTCTTATCTACTCTATTCTGTATTCTATTCTAATTCTAATTCTAATTCTAATTCCAATTCCAATTCCAATTCCAATTCCAATTCCAATTCCAATTCCAATTCCAATTCCAATTCCAATTCCAATTCCAATTCCAATTCCAATTCCAATTCCAATTCCAATTCTAATTCTAATTCTAATTCTGTTTCTAATTCTGTTTCTAATTCTGTTTCTGATTCTACTCTATTCTGTATTCTATTCTGCTCTACTCTATTCTAATTTCTATTCTATTCTATTCTATTCTATTCTATTCTATTCTATTCTACTCTACTCTATTCTAATTCTATTCTATTCTATTTTACTCTATTCTATATTCTATTCTGCTCTACTCGATTCTAACTTCTATTCTATTCGGTTCTATTTTATTCAATTCAATTCAATTCTATTCTACTCTACCCTAATTCTATTCTAAACTACGCTACTCTATTCTCATTCTATTCCATTCCATTCTATTCTATTCTATTCTATTCTACTCTGCTCTACTCCTATTCTATTCTATTCTATTCTATTCTATTCTACTCTATTCTAATACTATTCCATTCCATTCCATTCTATTCTATTCTATTCTTCTCTATTCTGTATTGTATTCTATTCTACTCTAGTCTAGTGTACTCTATTGTAATTCTACTCTACTTTACTCTGCTCTACTCTACTCTACTCTTCTCTACTGTATTCTAATTCTATTCCACTCTCCTCTATTCTAATTCTATTCTACTCTTAGCTACTCTATTCTGTATTCTATTCTAATTCTAATTCTAATTCTAATTCTAATTCTAATTCTAATTCTAATTCTAATTCTAATTCTAATTCTAATTCTAATTCTAATTCTAATTCTAATTCTAATTCTAATTCTAATTCTAATTCTAATTCTAATTCTAATTCTAATTCTAATTCTAATTCTAATTCTAATTCTAATTCTAATTCTAATTCTAATTCTAATTCTAATTCTAATTCTAATTCTAATTCTAATTCTAATTCTAATTCTAATTCTAATTCTAATTCTAATTCTAATTCTAATTCTAATTCTAATTCTAATTCTACTCTACTCTTCTTCATTCTAATTCTATTCCACTCTACTCTGTTCTAGTTCGATTCTACTCTTAGCTACTCTATTCTGTATTCTATTCTACTCTATTCTAATTCTAATTCTAATTCTAATTCTAATTCTAATTCTAATTCTAATTCTAATTCTAATTCTAATTCTAATTCTAATTCTAATTCTAATTCTAATTCTAATTCTAATTCTAATTCTAATTCTAATTCTAATTCTAATTCTAATTCTAATTCCAATTCCAATTCCAATTCTAATTCTAATTCTAATTCTAATTCTAATTCTAATTCTAGTGTACTCTATTGTAATTCTACTATACTCTACTCTGCTCTACTCTACTCTACTCTTCTCTACTGTATTCTAATTCTATTCCACTCTACTCTATTCTAATTCTATTCTACTCTTAGCTACTCTATTCTGTATTCTATTCTAATTCTAATTCTGATTCTGATTCTGATTCTGATTCTGATTCTGATTCTGATTCTGATTCTGATTCTGATTCTGATTCTGATTCTGATTCTGATTCTGATTCTGATTCTGATTCTGATTCTGATTCTACTCTATTCTGTATTCTATTCTGCTCTACTCTATTCTAATTTCTATTCTATTCTATTCTATTCTATTTTATTCTATTCTATTCTATTTTATTCTATTCTATTCTATTCTATTCTATTTCCTTCTATTCTATTCTATTCTATTCTATTCTATTCTATTCTATTCTATTCTATTCTATTCTATTCTATTCTATTCTATTCTATTCCATTCCATTCCATTCCATTCCATTCCATTCCATTCCATTCTATTCTTCTCTATTCTGTATTCTATTCTAATCTACTCTACTCTAGGCTACTCTATTGTAATTCTACTCTACTCTACTCTACTATAATTCTAATTCTACTCTACTCTACTCTACTCTACTCTACTTTACGCTATTCTAATTCTATTCTATTCTACTCTACTCTGCTCTACTCTACTCTACTCTTCTCTTCTGTATTCTAATTCTATTCCACTCTGCTCTATTCTAATTCTATTCTACTCTTAGCTACTCTATTCTGTATTCTATTCTAATTCTAATTCTAATACTAATTCTAATTCTAATTCTAATTCTAATTCTAATTCTAATTCTAATTCTAATTCTAATTCTAATTCTAATTCTAATTCTAATTCTAATTCTAATTCTAATTCTAATTCTAATTCTAATTCTAATTCTAATTCTAATTCTAATTCTAATTCTAATTCTAATTCTAATTCTAATTCTAATTCTAATTCTAATTCGAAATCTAATTCTAATTCTAATTCTAATTCTAATTCTAATTCTAAATCTAATTCTAATTCTAATTCTGTCTCTGTCTCTGTCTCTGTCTCTGTCTCTGTCTCTGTCTCTGTCTCTGTCTCTGTCTCTGTTTCTGTTTCTGTTTCTGTTTCTGTTTCTCTTTCTCTTTCTCTTTCTCTTTCTCTTTCTGATTCTGATTCTGATTCTGATTCTGATTCTACTCTATTCTGTATTCTATTCTGCTCTACTCTATTCTAATTTCTATTCTATTCTATTCTATTCTATTCTATTCTATTCTATTCTATTCTATTCTATTCTATTCTATTCTATTCTATTCTATTCTATTCTATTCTACTCTACTCTATTCTAATTCTATTCTATTCTATTCTATTCTATTCTCCTCTATTCTAATTCTATTCTACTCTAATCTATTCTGCTCTACTCTGCTCTACTCTGTTCTAATTCGATTCTACTCTACTCTGCTTTATTCTAATTCTACTCTACTCTACTCTACTCTATTCTAATTCTAATTCTACTCTACTCTACTTTACGCTATTCTAATTCTATTCTATTCTACTCTACTCTGCTCTACTCTACTCTACTCTACTCTAATTCTATTCTATTCTTTTCTATTCTATTCTACTCTACTCTACACTAATCTACTCCTATTCTATTCTATTCTATTCTATTCTACTCCATTCTAATTCTATTCCATTCCATTCCATTCTATTCTATTCTATTCTATTCTATTCTATTCTTCTCTATTCTGTATTGTATTCTAATCTACTCTAGTCTAGTGTACTCTATTGTAATTCTACTATACTCCACTCTGCTCTACTCTACTCTACTCTTCTCTACTGTATTCTAATTCTATTCCACTCTATTCTAATTATATTCTACTCTTAGCTACTCTATTCTGTATTCTATTCTAATTCTAATTCTAATTCTAATTCTAATTCTAATTCTAATTCTAATTCTAATTCTAATTCTAATTCTAATTCTAATTCTAATTCTAATTCTAATTCTAATTCTAATTCTAATTCTAATTCTAATTCTAATTCTAATTCTAATTCTAATTCTAATTCTAATTCTAATTCTAATTCTAATTCTAATTCTAATTCTAATTCTAATTCTAATTCTAATTCTAATTCTAATTCTAATTCTAATTCTAATTCTAATTCTAATTCTACTCTATTCTGTATTCTATTCTGCTCTACTCTATTCTAATTTCTATTCAATTTCATTCTATTCTATTCTATTCTATTCTATTCTATTCTATTCTATTCTATTCTATTTCATTCTATTCTATTTTATTCTATTCTATTCTATTCTATTCTATTCTATTCTATTCTATTCTATTCTATTCTATTCTACTGTATTCTAATTCTATTCCATTCCATTCTATTCTATTCTTCTCTATTCTGTATTCTATTCTATTCTATTCTATTCTATTCTATTCTATTCTATTCTATTCTATTCTATTCTATTCTATTCTATTCTATTCTACTCTATTCTAATTCTATTCCATTCCATTCTATTCTATTCTTCTCTATTCTGTATTCTATTCTAATCTACTCTACTCTAGTCTACTCTGTTGTAATTCTACTCTACTCTACTCTATTCTAATTCTAATTCTACTCTACTCTACTTTACGCTATTCTAATTCTATTCTATTCTACTCTACTCTGCTCTACTCTACTCTAGTCTACTCTAATTCTATTCTATTCTTTTCTATTCTATTCTACTCTACTCTACACTAATCTACTCCTATTAAATTCTATTCTATTCTATTCTATTCTATTCTATTTTTTCTATTCTATTCTATTCTATTCTATTCTATTCTACTCCATTCTAATTCTATTCCATTCCATTCCATTCTATTCTATTCTATTCTTCTCTATTCTGTATTGTATTCTACTCTACTCTAGTCTAGTGTACTCTATTGTAATTCTACTATACTCTACTCTGCTCTACTCTACTCTACTCTTCTCTACTGTATTCTAATTCTATTCCACTCTACTCTATTCTAATTCTATTCTACTCTTAGCTACTCTATTTTGTATTCTATTCTAATTCTAATTCTAATTCTAATTCTGATTCTGATTCTGATTCTGATTCTGATTCTGATTCTGATTCTGATTCTGATTCTGATTCTGATTCTGATTCTGATTCTGATTCTGATTCTGATTCTGATTCTGATTCTGATTCTGATTCTGATTCTGATTCTGATTCTGATTCTGATTCTACTCTATTCTGTATTCTATTCTGCTCTACTCTATTCTAATTTCTATTCTATTCTATTCTATTCTATTTTATTCTATTCTATTCTATTCTATTTCCTTCTATTCTATTCTATTCTATTCTAATTCTATTCCATTCCATTCCATTCCATTCTATTCTTCTCTATTCTGTATTCTATTCTACCCTATTCTAATTCTAATTCTAATTCTAATTCTAATTCTAATTCTAATTCTAATTCTAATTCTAATTCTAATTCTGTTTCTGTTTCTGTTTCTGTTTCTGTTTCTGTTTCTGTTTCTGTTTCTGTTTCTGTTTCTGTTTCTGTTTCTGTTTCTGATTCTGTTTCTGTTTCTGTTTCTGTTTCTGTTTCTGTTTCTGTTTCTGTTTCTGATTCTGATTCTGATTCTGATTCTGATTCTGATTCTGATTCTGATTCTGATTCTGATTCTGATTCTGATTCTGATTCTGATTCTGATTCTACTCTATTCTGTATTCTATTCTGCTCTACTCGATTCTAACTTCTCTTCTATTCTGTTCTATTTTATTCAATTAAATTCTATTCTATTCTACTCTAACCTAATTCTATTCTAAACTACGCTACTCTATTCTAAACTACGCTACTCTATTCTAATTCTATTCCATTCCATTCTATTCTATTCTATTCTATTCTATTCTATTCTATTCTATTCTATTCTATTCTATTCTATTCTATTCTACTCTACTCTACTCTACTCTACTCCTATTCTATTCTATTCTATTCTATTCTATTCTATTCTATTCTATTCTATTCTATTCTATTCTATTCTATTCTATTCTATTCTATTCTATTCTATTCTACTCTATTCTAATTCTATTCCATTCCATTCCATTCTATTCTATTCTATTCTTCTCTATTCTGTATTGTATTCTAATCTACTCTAGTCTAGTGTACTCTATTGTAATTCTACTCTACTCTACTCTGCTCTACTCTACTCTACTCTACTCTTCTCTACTGTATTCTAATTCTATTCCACTCTGCTCTATTCTAATTCTATTCTAATTCTAATTCTAATACTAATTCTAATTCTAATTCTAATTCTAATTCTAATTCTAATTCTAATTCTAATTCTAATTCTAATTCTAATTCTAATTCTAATTCTAATTCTAATTCTAATTCTAATTCTAATTCTAATTCTAATTCTAATTCTAATTCTAATTCTAATTCTAATTCTAATTCTAATTCTAATTCTGTTTCTGTTTCTGTTTCTGTTTCTGTTTCTGTTTCTGTTTCTGTTTCTGTTTCTGTTTCTGTTTCTGTTTCGGTTTCTGATTCTGATTCTGATTCTGATTCTGATTCTGATTCTACTCTATTCTGTATTCTATTCTGCTCTACTCGATTCTAACTTCTCTTCTATTCTGTTCTATTTTATTCAATTCAATTCAATTCTATTCTACTCTAACCTAATTCTATTCTAAACTACGCTACTCTATTCTAAACTACGCTACTCTATTCTAATTCTATTCCATTCCATTCTATTCTATTCTATTCTATTCTATTCTATTCTATTCTATTCTATTCTATTCTATTCTATTCTATTCTACTCCATTCTAATTCTATTCCATTCCATTCTATTCTATTCTATTCTTCTCTATTCTGTATTGTATTCTAATCTACTCTAGTCTAGTGTACTCTATTGTAATTCTACTATACTCTACTCTGCTCTACTCTACTCTACTCTTCTCTACTGTATTCTAATTCTATTCCACTCTACTCTATTCTAATTCTATTCTACTCTTAGCTACTCTATTCTGTATTCTATTCTAATTCTAATTCTAATTCTGATTCTGATTCTGATTCTGATTCTGATTCTGATTCTGATTCTGATTCTGATTCTGATTCTGATTCTGATTCTGATTCTGATTCTGATTCTGATTCTGATTCTGATTCTGATTCTGATTCTGATTCTGATTCTGATTCTGATTCTGATTCTGATTCAACTCTATTCTGTATTCTATTCTGCTCTACTCTATTCTAATTTCTATTCTATTCTATTCTATTTTATTCTATTCTATTCTATTCTATTTCCTTCTATTCTATTCTATTCTATTCTAATTCTATTCCATTCCATTCAATTCTATTCTTCTCTATTCTGTATTCTATTCTACTCTATTCTAATTCTAATTCTAATTCTAATTCTAATTCTGTTTCTGTTTCTGTTTCTGTTTCTGTTTCTGTTTCTGTTTCTGTTTCTGTTTCTGTTTCTGTTTCTGTTTCTGTTTCTGTTTCTGTTTCTGTTTCTGTTTCTGTTTCTGTTTCTGTTTCTGTTTCTGTTTCTGTTTCTGATTCTACTCTATTCTGTATTCTATTCTGCTCTACTCGATTCTTACTTCTCTTCTATTCTGTTCTATTTTATTCAATTCAATTCAATTCTATTCTACTCTAACCTAATTCTATTCTAAACTACGCTACTCTATTCTAAACTACGCTACTGTATTCTAATTCTATTCCATTCCATTCTATTCTATTCTATTCTATTCTACTCTACTCTACTCTACTCCTATTCTATTCTATTCTATTCTATTCTATTCTATTCTATTCTATTCTATTCTATTCTATTCTATTCTATTCTACTCTATTCTAATTCTATTCCATTCCATTCCATTCTATTCTATTCTATTCTTCTCTATTCTGTATTCTATTCTAATCTACTCTACTCTAGGCTACTCTATTGTAATTCTACTCTACTCTACTCTACTCTAATTCTGATTCTACTCTACTCTACTTTACGCTATTCTAATTCTATTCTATTCTACTCTACTCTGCTCTACTCTACTCTACTCTTCTCTTCTAGAATTCGATTCTACTCTTATCTACTCTATTCTGTATTCTATTCTAATTCTAATTCTAATTCTAATTCTAATTCTAATTCTAATTCTAATTCTAATTCTAATTCTAATTCTAATTCTAATTCTAATTCTAATTCTAATTCTAATTCTAATTCTAATTCTAATTCTAATTCTAATTCTAATTCTAATTCTAATTCTAATTCTAATTCTAATTCTAATTCTAATTCTAATTCTAATTCTAATTCTAATTCTAATTCTAATTCTAATTCTAATTCTAATTCTAATTCTAATTCTAATTCTAATTCTAATTCGAAATCTAATTTTAATTCTAATTCTAATTCTAATTCTAATTCTGTCTCTGTCTCTGTCTCTGTCTCTGTCTCTGTCTCTGTCTCTGTCTCTGTTTCTGTTTCTGTTTCTGTTTCTGTTTCTCTTTCTGATTCTGATTCTGATTCTGATTCTACTCTATTCTGTATTCTATTCTGCTCTACTCTATTCTAATTTCTATTCTATTCTATTCTATTCTATTCTATTCTATTCTATTCTATTCTATTCTATTCTATTCTATTCTATTCTATTCTATTCTATTCTATTCTACTCTATTCTAATTCTATTCTATTCTATTCTATTCTATTCTATTCTATTCTCCTCTATTCTAATTCTATTCTACTCTAATCTATTCTGCTCTACTCTGCTCTACTCTGTTCTAATTCGATTCTACTCTACTCTGCTTTATTCTAATTCTACTCTACTCTACTTTACGCTATTCTAATTCTAATTCTATTCTATTCTACTCTACTCTGCTCTACTCTACTCTACTCTTCTCTTCTGTATTCTAATTCTATTCCACTCTACTCTATTCTAATTCGATTCTACTCTTATCTACTCTATTCTGTATTCTATTCTAATTCCAATTCCAATTCCAATTCCAATTCCAATTCCAATTCCAATTCCAATTCCAATTCCAATTCCAATTCCAATTCCAATTCCAATTCCAATTCCAATTCCAATTCCAATTCTAATTCTAATTCTAATTCTAATTCTATTCTATTCTATTCTATTCTACTCTATTCTATTCTACTCTATTCTAATTCTATTCCATTCCATTCTATTCTATTCTTCTCTATTCTGTATTCTATTCTACTCTACTCTTTTCTAGTCTACTCTATTGTAATTCTACTCTACTCTACTCTACTCTATTCTAATTCTCATTCTATTCTATTCTACTTTACGCTATTCTAATTCTATTCTATTCTACTCTACTCTGCTCTACTCTAATCTACTCTACTCTTCTCTTCTGTATTCTAATTCTATTCCACTCTACTCTATTCTAATTCGATTCTACTCTTATCTACTCTATTCTGTATTCTATTCTAATTCTAATTCCAATTCCAATTCCAATTCCAATTCCAATTCCAATTCCAATTCCAATTCCAATTCCAATTCCAATTCCAATTCCAATTCCAATTCCAATTCCAATTCTAATTCTAATTCTAATTCTAATTCTAATTCTAATTCTAATTCTAATTCTAATTCTAATTCTAATTCTACTCTATTCTGTGTTCTATTCTGCTCTACTCTATTCTAATTTCTATTCTATTCTATTCTATTCTATTCTATTCTATTCTATTCTATTCTAATTCTATTCTATTCTATTCTACTCTATTCTATATTCTATTCTGCTCTACTCGATTCTAACTTCTATTCTATTCGGTTCTATTTTATTCAATTCAATTCAATTCTATTCTACTCTATCCTAATTCTATTCTAAACTACGCTACTCTATTCTAATTCTATTCCATTCCATTCCATTCCATTCTATTCTATTCTATTCTTCTCTATTCTGTATTGTATTCTAATCTACTCTAGTCTAATGTACTCTATTGTAATTCTACTCTACTCTACTCTACTCTATTCTAATTCTAATTCTACTCTACTCTACTTTACGCTATTCTAATTCTATTCTATTCTACTCTACTCTGCTCTACTCTACTCTACTCTACTCTAATTCTATTCTATTCTTTTCTATTCTATTCTACTCTACTCTACACTAATCTACTCCTATTCTATTCTATTCTATTCTATTCTATTCTATTCTATTCTATTCTATTCTATTCTATTCTATTCTATTCTATTCTATTCTATTCTATTCTATTCTACTCCATTCTAATTCTATTCCATTCCATTCCATTCTATTCTATTCTATTCTTCTCTATTCTGTATTGTATTCTAATCTACTCTAGTCTAGTGTACTCTATTGTAATTCTACTATACTCTACTCTGCTCTACTCTACTCTACTCTTCTCTACTGTATTCTAATTCTATTCCACTCTACTCTATTCTAATTCTATTCTACTCTTAGCTACTCTATTCTGTATTCTATTCTAATTCTAATTCTAATTCTAATTCTGATTCTGATTCTGATTCTGATTCTGATTCTGATTCTGATTCTGATTCTGATTCTGATTCTGATTCTGATTCTGATTCTGATTCTGATTCTGATTCTGATTCTGATTCTGATTCTGATTCTGATTCTGATTCTACTCTATTCTGTATTCTATTCTGCTCTACTCTATTCTAATTTCTATTCTATTCTATTATATTTCATTCTATTCTATTCTATTCTATTCTATTCTATTCTATTCTATTCTATTCTACTCTATTCTAATTCTATTCCATTCCATTCTATTCTATTCTTCTCTATTCTGTATTCTATTCTAATTTCCTCTCCTCTAGTCTACTCTATTTTAATTCTACTCTACTCTACTCTATTCTAATTCTAATTCTACTCTACTCTACTTTACGCTATTCTAATTCTATTCTATTCTACTCTACTCTGCTCTACTCTACTCTACTCTACTCTAATTCTATTCTATTCTTTTCTATTCTATTCTACTCTACTCTACACTAATCTACTCCTATTCTATTCTATTCTATTCTATTCTATTCTATTCTATTCTATTCTATTCTATTCTATTCTATTCTATTCTATTCTATTCTATTCTATTCTATTCTACTCCATTCTAATTCTATTCCATTCCATTCCATTCTATTCTATTCTATTCTTCTCTATTCTGTATTGTATTCTAATCTACTCTAGTCTAGTGTACTCTATTGTAATTCTACTATACTCTACTCTGCTCTACTCTACTCTACTCTTCTCTACTGTATTCTAATTCTATTCCACTCTACTCTATTCTAATTCTATTCTACTCTTAGCTACTCTATTCTGTATTCTATTCTAATTCTAATTCTAATTCTGATTCTGATTCTGATTCTGATTCTGATTCTGATTCTGATTCTGATTCTGATTCTGATTCTGATTCTGATTCTGATTCTGATTCTGATTCTGATTCTGATTCTGATTCTGATTCTGATTCTGATTCTGATTCTGATTCTGATTCAACTCTATTCTGTATTCTATTCTGCTCTACTCTATTCTAATTTCTATTCTATTCTATTCTATTCTATTTCCTTCTATTCTATTCTATTCTATTCTAATTCTATTCCATGCCATTCAATTCTATTCTTCTCTATTCTGTATTCTATTCTACTCTATTCTAATTCTAATTCTAATTCTAATTCTAATTCTGTTTCTGTTTCTGTTTCTGTTTCTGTTTCTGTTTCTGTTTCTGTTTCTGTTTCTGTTTCTGTTTCTGTTTCTGTTTCTGTTTCTGTTTCTGTTTCTGTTTCTGTTTCTGTTTCTGTTTCTGTTTCTGATTCTGATTCTGATTCTGATTCTGATTCTGATTCTGATTCTGATTCTACTCTATTCTGTATTCTATTCTGCTCTACTCGATTCTAACTTCTCTTCTATTCTGTTCTACTTTATTCAATTCAATTCAATTCTATTCTACTCTAACTTAATTCTATTCTAAACTATGCTACTCTATTCTAAACTACGCTACTGTATTCTAATTCTATTCCATTCCATTCTATTCTATTCTATTCTATTCTACTCTACTCTACTCTACTCCTATTCTATTCTATTCTATTCTATTCTATTCTATTCTATTCTATTCTATTCTATTCTATTCTATTCTATTCTATTCTATTCTATTCTACTCTATTCTAATTCTATTCCATTCCATTCCATTCTATTCTATTCTATTCTTCTCTATTCTGTATTCTATTCTAATCTACTCTACTCTAGGCTACTCTATTGTAATTCTACTCTACTCTACTCTACTCTAATTCTGATTCTACTCTACTCTACTTTACGCTATTCTAATTCTATTCTATTCTACTCTACTCTGCTCTACTCTACTCTACTCTTCTCTTCTGTATTCTAATTCTATTCCACTCTACTCTATTCTAATTCGATTCTACTCTTATCTACTCTATTCTGTATTCTATTCTAATTCTAATTCTAATTCTAATTCTAATTCTAATTCTAATTCTAATTCTAATTCTAATTCTAATTCTAATTCTAATTCTAATTCTAATTCTAATTCTAATTCTAATTCTAATTCTAATTCTAATTCTAATTCTAATTCTAATTCTAATTCTAATTCTAATTCTAATTCTAATTCTAATTCTAATTCTAATTCTAATTCTAATTCTAATTCTAATTCTAATTCTAATTCTAATTCTAATTCTAATTCTAATTCTAATTCTAATTCTAATTCTAATTCTAATTCTAATTCTAATTCGAAATCCAATTCTAATTCTAATTCTAATTCTAATTATGTCTCTGTCTCTGTCTCTGTCTCTGTCTCTGTCTCTGTCTCTGTTTCTGTTTCTGTTTCTGTTTCTGTTTCTGTTTCTCTTTCTGATTCTGATTCTGATTCTGATTCTACTCTATTCTGTATTCTATTCTGCTCTACTCTATTCTAATTTCTATTCTATTCTATTCTATTCTATTCTATTCTTTTCTATTCTATTCTATTCTATTCTATTCTATTCTATTCTATTCTATTCTATTCTATTCTATTCTATTCTATTCTATTCTACTCTATTCTAATTCTATTCTATTCTATTCTATTCTATTCTATTCTATTCTCCTCTATTCTAATTCTATTCTACTCTAATCTATTCTGCTCTACTCTGCTCTACTCTGTTCTAATTCGATTCTACTCTACTCTGCTTTATTCTAATTCTACTCTACTCTACTTTACGCTATTCTAATTCTATTCTATTCTACTCTACTCTGCTCTACTCTACTCTACTCTTCTCTTCTGTATTCTAATTCTATTCCACTCTACTCTATTCTAATTCGATTCTACTCTTATCTACTCTATTCTGTATTCTATTCTAATTCCAATTCCAATTCCAATTCCAATTCCAATTCCAATTCCAATTCCAATTCCAATTCCAATTCCAATTCCAATTCCAATTCCAATTCCAATTCCAATTCCAATTCCAATTCTAATTCTAATTCTAATTTTATTCTATTCTATTCTACTCTATTCTATTCTACTCTATTCTAATTCTATTCCATTCCATTCTATTCTATTCTTCTCTATTCTGTATTCTATTCTACTCTACTCTTTTCTAGTCTACTCTATTGTAATTCTACTCTACTCTACTCTACTCTATTCTAATTCTCATTCTATTCTATTCTACTTTACGCTATTCTAATTCTATTCTATTCTACTCTACTCTGCTCTACTCTAATCTACTCTACTCTTCTCTTCTGTATTCTAATTCTATTCCACTCTACTCTATTCTAATTCGATTCTACTCTTATCTACTCTATTCTGTATTCTATTCTAATTCTAATTCTAATTCCAATTCCAATTCCAATTCCAATTCCAATTCCAATTCCAATTCCAATTCCAATTCCAATTCCAATTCCAATTCCAATTCCAATTCCAATTCCAATTCTAATTCTAATTCTAATTCTAATTCTAATTCTAATTCTACTCTATTCTGTATTCTATTCTGCTCTACTCTATTCTAATTTCTATTCTATTCTATTCTATTCTATTCTATTCTATTCTATTCTATTCTATTCTATTCTCCTCTATTCTAATTCTATTCCATTCCATTCTATTCTATTCTTCTCTATTCTGTATTCTATTCTAATCTACTCTACTCTAGTCTACTCTGTTGTAATTCTACTCTACTCTACTCTATTCTAATTCTAATTCTACTCTACTCTACTTTACGCTATTCTAATTCTATTCTATTCTACTCTACTCTGCTCTACTCTACTCTACTCTACTCTAATTCTATTCTATTCTTTTCTATTCTATTCTACTCTACTCTACACTAATCTACTCCTACTCTATTTTATTCTATTCTATTCTATTCTATTCTATTCTATTCTATTCTATTCTATTCTATTCTATTCTATTCTACTCCATTCTAATTCTATTCCATTCCATTCCATTCTATTCTATTCTATTCTATTCTTCTCTATTCTGTATTGTATTCTAATCTACTCTAGTCTAGTGTACTCTATTGTAATTCTACTATACTCCACTCTGCTCTACTCTACTCTACTCTTCTCTACTGTATTCTAATTCTATTCCACTCTATTCTAATTATATTCTACTCTTAGCTACTCTATTCTGTATTCTATTCTAATTCTAATTCTAATTCTAATTCTAATTCTAATTCTAATTCTAATTCTAATTCTAATTCTAATTCTAATTCTAATTCTAATTCTAATTCTAATTCTAATTCTAATTCTAATTCTAATTCTAATTCTAATTCTAATTCTAATTCTAATTCTAATTCTAATTCTAATTCTAATTCTAATTCTAATTCTAATTCTAATTCTAATTCTAATTCTAATTCTAATTCTAATTCTAATTCTAATTCTAATTCTAATTCTACTCTATTCTGTATTCTATTCTGCTCTACTCTATTCTAATTTCTATTCAATTTCATTCTATTCTATTCTATTCTATTTCATTCTATTCTATTCTATTCTATTCTATTCTATTCTATTCTATTCTATTCTATTCTATTCTATTCTATTCTATTCTACTGTATTCTAATTCTATTCCATTCCATTCTATTCTATTCTTCTCTATTCTGTATTCTATTCTACTCTATTCTAATTTCTATTCTATTCTATTCTATTCTATTCTATTCTATTCTATTCTATTCTATTCTATTCTATTCTATTCTACTCTATTCTAATTCTATTCCACTCTACTCTATTCTAATTCGATTCTACTCTTATCTACTCTATTCTGTATTCAATTTTCTGAATTTTATTCTATTCTGAATTAAATTGTATTATGAATATAATTCTTTTCTGAATTTTATTCTATTCTGAATTTTATTCAATTCAATTCTGAATTCTATTCTATTCTGAATTCTATTAAATGCTGAATTCTATTCTATTCTGAAATATATTCTGTTGTGAATTGTAAGCATTTCTGAATTTTATTCTATTCTGAATTTTATTCCTTTCTGAATTTTATTCTATTCTCTATTCTATTCTATTCTGAAATTTATTCTATTCTGAATTCAATACTATTATGAATTTATTCTATTCTATTCTGAATTTGATTCTATTCTGAATTTGATTCTGTTCTATTCCCTAATTTTATTCTGTTTTGAATTTTATGCTGTTCTATTCAGAATTTTATAAAATTCTCAATTCTATTCTATTTTGAATTTAATTCTATTCTGAATTTTATACTATTCTCAATTCTATTCTAATTCTATTTTATTCTGAATTCTAATCTATTCTATTTTGAATTTAATTCAATTCTGAATTCTATTCTATTCTAAATTAAATTCTATTCTAAATTAAATTCTATTATATATTCAATTCTTTTCTGAATTTTATTCTCTTGTCTTCTGAATTCTCTTCTGTTCTGTATTCTAAACTTTTCTGAATTTTATTCAATTATGAATTTTATTCTATTCTGAATTATGTTCTATTTTGAATTAAATTGTATTATGAATATAATTCTTTTCTGAATTTTATTCTATTCTCAATTTTATTCAATTCTATTCTGAATTTTGTTCTGTTTTGAATTTTATGCTATTCTTCTGAATTTTATACTATTCTCAATTCCATTTTATTTTGAATTTTATTCTATTCTGAATTTTGTACTATTCTGAATTCTGTTCTATTTTGAATTGAATTGTATTCTGAATTCTATTCTATTCTGAATTAAATTGTATTATGAATATAATTCTTTTCTGAATTTTATTCTATTCTTAATTTTATTCAATTCAATTCTGAATTCTATTCTATTCTGAATTCTATTAAATGCTGGATTCTATTCTATTCTGAAATCTATTCTGTTCTGAATGGTAAGCGTTTCTGAATTTTATTCTAGTATGAATTTTATTCTGTTCTGAAATCTACTCCATTGTTAACTCTATTCTATTCTGAATTTTATTCCATTCTCTATTCTATTCTATTTTGAAATTTATTCTATTCTGAATTCAATACTATCATGAATTTATTCTATTCTGTTCTGAATTTGATTCTATTCTGAATTTCATTCTATTCTGAATTTTATTCTACTCTCTATTCTATTCTGAAATTTATTCTATTCTGAATTCAATACTATTCTAAATTTATTCTATTCTATTCTGAATTTGATTTTATTCTGAATTTTATTCGATTCTATTCCCTAATTTTATTCTCTTTTTCATTTTATGCTATTCTATTCTGAATTTTGTACTATTCTGAATTCTGTTCTATTTTGAATTTAATTCTATTCTGAATTCTATTCTATTCTGAATTAAATTGTATTATGAATATAATTCTTTTCTGAATTTTATTCTGTTCTGAATTTTATTCCTTTCTGAATTTTATTCTATTTTCTATTCTATTCTGAAATTTATTCTATTCTGAATTCAATACCATTATGAATTTATTCTATTCAATTCTGAATTTGATTCTATTCTGAATTTTATTCGATTCTGTTCCCTAATTTTATTCTGTTTTGAATTTTATGCTATTCTATTCAGAATTTTATACTATTCTCAATTCTATTCTATTTTGAATTTAATTCTATTCTGAATTTTATTCTATTCTATTCTAAATTAAATTCTATTCTGAATTCAATTCTTTTCTGAATTTTATTCTAATCTGAATTTTATTCTCTTCAATTCTGAATTCTGTTCTGTTCTGTATTCTAAGCTTTTCTGAATTTTATTCAATTATGAATTTTATTCTATTATGAATTTTATTCTATTCTATTCTGAATTTTGCTCTGTTTTGAATTTTATGCTATTCTTCTGAATTTTATACTATTCTCAATTCCATTTTATTTTGAATTTTATTCTATTCTGAATTTTATTCTATTCTGAATTTTATTCTATTCTATTCTCAATTTTGTACTATTCTGAATTCTGTTCTATTTTGAATTTAATTCTATTCTGAATTAAATTGTATTATGAATATAATTCTTTTCTGAATTTTATTCTATTCTGAATTTTTTCAATTCTATTCTGAATTCTATTCTATTCTGAATTCTATTAAATGCTGAATTCTATTCTATTCTGAAATCTATTCTTTTCTGAATTGTAAGCGTTTCTGAATTTTATTCTATTCTGAATTTTATTCCTTTCTGAATTTTATTCTATTCTCAATTCTATTCTATTCTGAAATTTATTCTATTCTGAATTCAATACTATTCTGAATTTATTCTATTCTATTCTGAATTTGATTCTATTCTGAATTTGATTCTGTTCTATTCCCTAATTTTATTCTGTTTTGAATTTTATGCTATTTTATTCAGAATTTTGTTCTGTTTTGAATTTTATGCTATTCTTCTGAATTTTATACTATTCTCAATTCCATTTTATTTTGAATTTTATTCTCTTCTGAATTTTATTCTCTTCTGTTCTGAATTTTGTGCTATTCTGAATTCTGTTTTATTTTGAATTAAATTGTATTATGAATATAATTCTTTTCTGAATTTTATTCTGTTCTGAATTTTTTCAATTCTATTCTGAATTCTATTCTATTCTGAATTCTATTAAATGCTGGATTCTATTCAATTCTGAAATCTATTCTGTTCTGAATTGTAAGCGTTTCTGAATTTTATTCTATTCTGAAATCTACTCCATTGTTAACTCTATTCTATTCTGAATTTTATTCCTTTCTGAATTTTATTCCATTCTCTATTCTATTCTATTCTGAAATTTATTCTATTCTGAATTCAATACTGTCATGAATTCATTCTATTCTGTTCTGAATTTGATTCTATTCTGAATTTTATTCTATTCTATTCCCTAATTTTATTCTGTTTTGAATTTTATGCTATTCTATTCAAAATTTTATACTATTCTCAATTCTGTTCTATTTTGAATTTAATTCTATTCTGAATTTTATTCTATTCTATTCTTTAATTTTATTCTGTTTTTAATTTTATGCTATTCTATTCAGAATTTATACTATTCTCAATTCTATTCTATTTTGAATTTAATTCTATTCTGAATTTTATACTATTCTGAATTCTATTCTAACTCCATTCTATTCTGAATTCTATGCTATTCTATTTTGAATTTAATTCAATTCTGAATTCTATTCTATTCTAAATTAAATTCTATTCTATATTCAATTCTTTTCTGAATTTTATTCTCTTCTCTTCTGAATTCTCTTCTGTTCTGTATTCTAAGCTTTTCTGAATTTTATTCAATCATGAATTTTATTCTATTCTGAATCCTGTTCTATTTTGAATTGAATTCTATTCCACTCTGAATTAAATTGTATTATGAATATAATTCTTTTCTGAATTTTATTCTATTCTGAATTTTATACTATTCTATTCTGAATTTTGTTCTGTTTTGAATTTTATGCTGTTCTTCTGAATTTTATACTATTCTCAATTCCATTTTATTTTGAAGTTTATTCTATTCTGAATTTTATTCTATTCTGTTCTGAATTTTGTACTATTCTGAATTCTGTTCTATTTTGAATTGAATTCTATTCTGAATTCTATTCTATTCTGAATTCTATTAAATGCTGAATTCTATTCTTTTCTGAAATCTATTCTGTTCTGAATTGTCAGCATTTCTGAGTTTTATTATATTATGAATTTTATTCTATTCTGAAATCTACTCTATTGTTAACTCTATTCTATTCTGAATTTTATTCCTTTCTGAATTTTATTCTATTCTCTATTCTATTCTATTCTGAAATTTATTCTATTCTGAATTCAATACTATTCTGAATTTACTCTATTCTATTCTGAATGTGATTCTATTCTGAATTTTATTCTCTTCTCTTCTGAATTCTGTTCTGTTCTGTATTATAAGCTTTTCTGAATTTTATTCAATTATGAATTTAATTCTATTCTGAATTTTATTCTATTCTATTCTCAATTTTGTACTATTCTGAACTCTGTTCTATTTTGAATTTAATTCTATTCTGAATTCTGTTCTATTCTGAATTAAATTGTAATATGAATATAATTCTTTTCTGAATTCTATTCTATTCTGAATTCTATTAAATGCTGAATTCTATTCTGTTCTGAATTGTAAACGTTTCTGAATTTTATTCTATTTTGAATTTTATTCTATTCTGAATTTTATTCTATTCTGAAATCTACCCTATTGTTAACTCTATTCTATTCTGAATTTTATTCCTTTCTGAATTTTATTCCATTCTCTATTCTATTCTATTCTGAAATTTATTCTATTCTGAATTCAATACTATCATGAATTTATTCTATTCTGTTCTGAATTTGATTTTATTCTGAATTTGATTCTATTCTATTCCCTAATTTTATTCTGTTTTGAATTTTATGCTATTTTATTCAGAATTTTATACTATTCTCAATTCTGTTCTATTTTGAATTTAATTCTATTCTGAATTTTATTCTATTCTATTCCCTAATTTTATTCTGTTTTTAATTTTCTGCTATTCTATTCTGAATTTTGTACTATTCTGAATTCTGTTATATTTTGAATTTAATTCTATTCTGAATTCTATTCTATTCTGAATTAAATTGTATAATGAATATAATTCTTTTCTGAATTTTATTCAATTCTATTCTGAATTCTCTTCTATTCTGAATTCTATTAAATGCTGAATTCTTTTCTATTCTGAAATCTATTCTATTCTGAATGTGATTCTATTCTGAATTTTATTCTCTTCTCTTCTGAATTCTGTTCTGTTCTGTATTATAAGCTTTTCTGAATTTTATTCAATTATGAATTTTATTCTATTCTGAATTTTATTCTATTCTATTCTCAATTTTGTACTATTCTGAATTCTGCTCTATTTTGAATTTAATTCTATTCTGAATTCTGTTCTATTATGAATTAAATTGTATTATGAATATAATTCTTTTCTGAATTCTATTCTATTCTGAATTCCATTAAATGCTGAATTCTATTCTTTTCTGAAATCTATTCTGTTCTGAATTGTAAGCGTTTCTGAATTTTATTCTATTTTGAATTTTATTCTATTCTGAATTTTATTCTATTCTGAAATCTACCCTATTGTTAACTCCATTCTATTCTGAATTCTATGCTATTCTATTTTGAATTTAATTCAATTCTGAATTCTATTCTATTCTAAATTAAATTCTATTCTATATTCAATTCTTTTCTGAATTTTATTCTCTTCTCTTCTGAATTCTCTTCTGTTCTGTATTCTAAGCTTTTCTGAATTTTATTCAATTATGAATTTTATTCTATTATGAATTTTATTCTATTCTATTCTGAATTGTGCTCTATTTTGAATTTTATGCTATTCTTCTGAATTTTATACTATTCTCAATTCCATTTTATTTTGAATTTTATTCTATTCTGAATTTTATTCTATTCTGAATTTTATTCTATTCTATTCTCAATTTTGTACTATTCTGAATTCTGTTCTATTTTGAATTTAATTCTATTCTGAATTAAATTGTATTATGAATATAATTCTTTTCTGAATTTTATTCTATTCTGAATTTTTTCAATTCTATTCTGAATTCTATTCTATTCTGAATTCTATTAAATGCTGAATTCTATTCTATTCTGAAATCTATTCTTTTCTGAATTGTAAGCGTTTCTGAATTTTATTCTATTCTGAATTTTATTCCTTTCTGAATTTTATTCTATTCTCAATTCTATTCTATTCTGAAATTTATTCTATTCTGAATTCAATACTATTCTGAATTTATTCTATTCTATTCTGAATTTGATTCTATTCTGAATTTGATTCTGTTCTATTCCCTAATTTTATTCTGTTTTGAATTTTATGCTATTTTATTCAGAATTTTGTTCTGTTTTGAATTTTATGCTATTCTTCTGAATTTTATACTATTCTCAATTCCATTTTATTTTGAATTTTATTCTCTTCTGAATTTTATTCTCTTCTGTTCTGAATTTTGTGCTATTCTGAATTCTGTTTTATTTTGAATTAAATTGTATTACGAATATAATTCTTTTCTGAATTTTATTCTGTTCTGAATTTTTTCAATTCTATTCTGAATTCTATTCTATTCTGAATTCTATTAAATGCTGGATTCTATTCTATTCTGAAATCTATTCTGTTCTGAATTGTAAGCGTTTCTGAATTTTATTCTATTCTGAAATCTACTCCATTGTTAACTCTATTCTATTCTGAATTTTATTCCTTTCTGAATTTTATTCCATTCTCTATTCTATTCTATTCTGAAATTTATTCTATTCTGAATTCAATACTGTCATGAATTCATTCTATTCTGTTCTGAATTTGATTCTATTCTGAATTTTATTCTATTCTATTCCCTAATTTTATTCTGTTTTGAATTTTATGCTATTCTATTCAAAATTTTATACTATTCTCAATTCTGTTCTATTTTGAATTTAATTCTATTCTGAATTTTATTCTATTCTATTCTTTAATTTTATTCTGTTTTTAATTTTATGCTATTCTATTCAGAATTTATACTATTCTCAATTCTATTCTATTTTGAATTTAATTCTATTCTGAATTTTATACTATTCTGAATTCTATTCTAACTCCATTCTATTCTGAATTCTATGCTATTCTATTTTGAATTTAATTCAATTCTGAATTCTATTCTATTCTAAATTAAATTCTATTCTATATTCAATTCTTTTCTGAATTTTATTCTCTTCTCTTCTGAATTCTCTTCTGTTCTGTATTCTAAGCTTTTCTGAATTTTATTCAATCATGAATTTTATTCTATTCTGAATCCTGTTCTATTTTGAATTGAATTCTATTCCACTCTGAATTAAATTGTATTATGAATATAATTCTTTTCTGAATTTTATTCTATTCTGAATTTTATACTATTCTATTCTGAATTTTGTTCTGTTTTGAATTTTATGCTGTTCTTCTGAATTTTATACTATTCTCAATTCCATTTTATTTTGAAGTTTATTCTATTCTGAATTTTATTCTATTCTGTTCTGAATTTTGTACTATTCTGAATTCTGTTCTATTTTGAATTGAATTCTATTCTGAATTCTATTTTATTCTGAATTCTATTAAATGCTGAATTCTATTCTTTTCTGAAATCTATTCTGTTCTGAATTGTCAGCATTTCTGAGTTTTATTATATTATGAATTTTATTCTATTCTGAAATCTACTCTATTGTTAACTCTATTCTATTCTGAATTTTATTCCTTTCTGAATTTTATTCTATTCTCTATTCTATTCTATTCTGAAATTTATTCTATTCTGAATTCAATACTATTCTAAATTTACTCTATTCTATTCTGAATGTGATTCTATTCTGAATTTTATTCTCTTCTCTTCTGAATTCTGTTCTGTTCTGTATTATAAGCTTTTCTGAATTTTATTCAATTATGAATTTAATTCTATTCTGAATTTTATTCTATTCTATTCTCAATTTTGTACTATTCTGAACTCTGTTCTATTTTGAATTTAATTCTATTCTGAATTCTGTTCTATTCTGAATTAAATTGTAATATGAATATAATTCTTTTCTGAATGCTATTCTATTCTGAATTCTATTAAATGCTGAATTCTATTCTGTTCTGAATTGTAAGCGTTTCTGAATTTTATTCTATTTTGAATTTTATTCTATTCTGAATTTTATTCTATTCTGAAATCTACCCTATTGTTAACTCTATTCTATTCTGAATTTTATTCCTTTCTGAATTTTATTCCATTCTCTATTCTATTCTATTCTGAAATTTATTCTATTCTGAATTCAATACTATCATGAATTTATTCTATTCTGTTCTGAATTTGATTTTATTCTGAATTTGATTCTATTCTATTCCCTAATTTTATTCTGTTTTGAATTTTATGCTATTTTATTCAGAATTTTATACTATTCTCAATTCTGTTCTATTTTGAATTTAATTCTATTCTGAATTTTATTCTATTCTATTCCCTAATTTTATTCTGTTTTTAATTTTCTGCTATTCTATTCCGAATTTTGTACTATTCTGAATTCTGTTATATTTTGAATTTAATTCTATTCTGAATTCTATTCTATTCTGAATTAAATTGTATAATGAATATAATTCTTTTCTGAATTTTATTCAATTATATTCTGAATTCTCTTCTATTCTGAATTCTATTAAATGCTGAATTCTTTTCTATTCTGAAATCTATTCTATTCTGAATGTGATTCTATTCTGAATTTTATTCTCTTCTCTTCTGAATTCTGTTCTGTTCTGTATTATAAGCTTTTCTGAATTTTATTCAATTATGAATTTTATTCTATTCTGAATTTTATTCTATTCTATTCTCAATTTTGTACTATTCTGAATTCTGTTCTATTTTGAATTTAATTCTATTCTGAATTCTGTTCTATTATGAATTAAATTGTATTATGAATATAATTCTTTTCTGAATTCTATTCTATTCTGAATTCTATTAAATGCTGAATTCTATTCTTTTCTGAAATCTATTCTGTTCTGAATTGTAAGCGTTTCTGAATTTTATTCTATTTTGAATTTTATTCTATTCTGAATTTTATTCTATTCTGAAATCTACCCTATTGTTTACTCCATTCTATTCTGAATTCTATGCTATTCTATTTTGAATTTAATTCAATTCTGAATTCTATTCTATTCTAAATTAAATTCTATTCTATATTCAATTCTTTTCTGAATTTTATTCTCTTCTCTTCTGAATTCTCTTCTGTTCTGTATTCTAAGCTTTTCTGAATTTTATTCAATCATGAATTTTATTCTATTCTGAATTCTGTTCTATTTTGAATTGAATTCTATTCCACTCTGAATTAAATTGTATTATGAATATAATTCTTTTCTGAATTTTATTCTATTCTGAATTTTATACTATTCTATTCTGAATTTTGTTCTGTTTTGAATTTTATGCTGTTCTTCTGAATTTTATACTATTCTCAATTCCATTTTATTTTGAAGTTTATTCTATTCTGAATTTTATTCTATTCTGTTCTGAATTTTGTACTATTCTGAATTCTGTTCTATTCTGAATTAAATTGTATTATGAATATAATTCTTTTCTGAATTTTATTCTATTCTGAATTTTATTCAATTCTATTCTGAATTCTATTCTATTCTGAATTCTATTAAATGCTGAATTCTATTCTTTTCTGAAATCTGTTCTGTTCTGAATTGTCAGCGTTTCTGAGTTTTATTATATTATGAATTTTATTCTATTCTGAAATCTACTCTATTGTTAACTCTATTCTATTCTGAATTTTATTCCTTTCTGAATTTTATTCTATTCTCTATTCTATTCTATTCTGAAATTTATTCTATTCTGAATTCAATACTATTCTGAATTTACTCTATTCTATTCTGAATGTGATTCTATTCTGAATTTTATTCTCTTCTCTTCTGAATTCTGTTCTGTTCTGTATTATAAGCTTTTCTGAATTTTATTCAATTATGAATTTAATTCTATTCTGAATTTTATTCTATTCTATTCTCAATTTTGTACTATTCTGAACTCTGTTCTATTTTGAATTTAATTCTATTCTGAATTCTGTTCTATTATGAATTAAATTGTAATATGAATATAATTCTTTTCTGAATTCTATTCTATTCTGAATTCTATTAAATGCTGAATTCTATTCTGTTCTGAATTGTAAGCGTTTCTGAATTTTATTCTATTTTGAATTTTATTCTATTCTGAATTTTATTCTATTCTGAAATCTACCCTATTGTTAACTCTATTCTATTCTGAATTTTATTCCTTTCTGAATTTTATTACATTCTCTATTCTATTCTATTCTGAAATTTATTCTATTCTGAATTCAATACTATCATGAATTTATTCTATTCTGTTCTGAATTTGATTTTATTCTGAATTTGATTCTATTCTATTCCCTAATTTTATTCTGTTTTGAATTTTATGCTATTTTATTCAGAATTTTATACTATTCTCAATTCTGTTCTATTTTGAATTTAATTCTATTCTGAATTTTATTCTATTCTATTCCCTAATTTTATTCTGTTTTTAATTTTCTGCTATTCTATTCTGAATTTTGTACTATTCTGAATTCTGTTATATTTTGAATTTAATTCTATTCTGAATTCTATTCTATTCTGAATTAAATTGTATAATGAATATAATTCTTTTCTGAATTTTATTCAATTCTATTCTGAATTCTCTTCTATTCTGAATTCTATTAAATGCTGAATTCTTTTCTATTCTGAAATCTATTCTATTCTGAATGTGATTCTATTCTGAATTTTATTCTCTTCTCTTCTGAATTCTGTTCTGTTCTGTATTATAAGCTTTTCTGAATTTTATTCAATTATGAATTTTATTCTATTCTGAATTTTATTCTATTCTATTCTCAATTTTGTACTATTCTGAATTCTGTTCTATTTTGAATTTAATTCTATTCTGAATTCTGTTCTATTATGAATTAAATTGTATTATGAATATAATTCTTTTCTGAATTCTATTCTATTCTGAATTCTATTAAATGCTGAATTCTATTCTTTTCTGAAATCTATTCTGTTCTGAATTGTAAGCGTTTCTGAATTTTATTCTATTTTGAATTTTATTCTATTCTGAATTTTATTCTATTCTGAAATCTACCCTATTGTTAACTCCATTCTATTCTGAATTCTATGCTATTCTATTTTGAATTTAATTCAATTCTGAATTCTATTCTATTCTAAATTAAATTCTATTCTATATTCAATTCTTTTCTGAATTTTATTCTCTTCTCTTCTGAATTCTCTTCTGTTCTGTATTCTAAGCTTTTCTGAATTTTATTCAATCATGAATTTTATTCTATTCTGAATTCTGTTCTATTTTGAATTGAATTCTATTCCACTCTGAATTAAATTGTAT
Organism: Hydrophis major; assembly: GCA_033807585.1. Lineage (NCBI taxonomy): Eukaryota > Metazoa > Chordata > Lepidosauria > Squamata > Elapidae > Hydrophis > Hydrophis major. Next base: position 148,490 of record JAUCBL010000208.1, read on the forward strand.
TATGAATATAATTCTTTTCTGAATTTTGTTCTGTTTTGAATTTTATGCTGTTCTTCTGAATTTTATACTATTCTCAATTCCATTTTATTTTGAAGTTTATTCTATTCTGAATTTTATTCTATTCTGTTCTGAATTTTGTACTATTCTGAATTCTGTTCTATTCTGAATTAAATTGTATTATGAATATAATTCTTTTCTGAATTTTATTCTATTCTGAATTTTATTCAATTCTATTCTGAATTCTATTCTATTCTGAATTCTATTAAATGCTGAATTCTATTCTTTTCTGAAATCTGTTCTGTTCTGAATTGTCAGCGTTTCTGAGTTTTATTATATTTTGAATTTTATTCTATTCTGAAATCTACTCTATTGTTAACTCTATTCTATTCTGAATTTTATTCCTTTCTGAATTTTATTCTATTCTCTATTCTATTCTATTCTGAAATATATTCTATTCTGAATTCAATACTATTCTGAATTTACTCTATTCTATTCTGAATGTGATTCTATTCTGAATTTTATTCTCTTCTCTTCTGAATTCTGTTCTGTTCTGTATTATAAGCTTTTCTGAATTTTATTCAATTATGAATTTAATTCTATTCTGAATTTTATTCTATTCTATTCTCAATTTTGTACTATTCTGAACTCTGTTCTATTTTGAATTTAATTCTATTCTGAATTCTGTTCTATTCTGAATTAAATTGTAATATGAATATAATTCTTTTCTGAATTCTATTCTATTCTGAATTCTATTAAATGCTGAATTCTATTCTGTTCTGAATTGTAAGCGTTTCTGAATTTTATTCTATTTTGAATTTTATTCTATTCTGAATTTTATTCTATTCTGAAATCTACCCTATTGTTAACTCTATTCTATTCTGAATTTTATTCCTTTCTGAATTTTATTACATTCTCTATTCTATTCTATTCTGAAATTTATTCTATTCTGAATTCAATACTATCATGAATTTATTCTATTCTGTTCTGAATTTGATTTTATTCTGAATTCTATTCTATTCTATTCCCTAATTTTATTCTGTTTTGAATTTTATGCTATTCTATTCAGAATTTTATACTATTCTCAATTCTGTTCTATTTTGAATTTAATTCTATTCTGAATTTTATTCTATTCTATTCCCTAATTTTATTCTGTTTTTAATTTTCTGCTATTCTACTCTGAATTTTGTACTATTCTGAATTCTGTTCTATTTTGAATTTAATTCTATTCTGAATTCTATTCTATTCTGAATTAAATTGTATAATGAATATAATTCTTTTCTGAATTTTATTCTATTCTATATTTTATTCAATTCTATTCTGAATTCTCTTCTATTCTGAATTCTATTAAATGCTGAATTCTTTTCTATTCTGAAATCTATTCTATTCTGAATGTGATTCTATTCTGAATTTTATTCTCTTCTCTTCTGAATTCTTTTCTGTTCTGTATTATAAGCTTTTCTGAATTTTATTCAATTATGAATTTTATTCTATTCTGAATTTTATTCTATTCTATTCTCAATTTTGTACTATTCTGAATTCTGTTCTATTTTGAATTTAATTCTATTCTGAATTCTGTTCTATTATGAATTAAATTGTATTATGAATATAATTCTTTTCTGAATTCTATTCTGTTCTGAATTCTATTAAATGCTGAATTCTATTCTTTTCTGAAATCTATTCTGTTCTGAATTGTAAGCGTTTCTGAATTTTATTCTATTTTGAATTTTATTCTATTCTGAATTTTATTCTATTCTGAAATCTGCCCTATTGTTAACTCTATTCTATTCTGAATTTTATTCCTTTCTGAATTTTATTCCATTCTCTATTCTATTCTATTCTGAAATTTATTCTATTCTGAATTCTATTCTATTCTGAATTAAATTGTATTATGAATATAATTCTTTTCTGAATTTTATTCTATTCTGAATTTTATTCAATTCAATTCTGAATTCTATTCTATTCTGAATTCTATTAAATGCTGAATTCTATTCTATTCTGAAATCTATTGTGTTGTGAATTGTAAGCATTTCTGAATTTTATTCTATTCTGAATTTTATTCCTTTCTGAATTTTATTCTATTCTCTATTCTATTCTATTCTGAAATTTATTCTATTCTGAATTCAATACTATTATGAATTTATTCTATTCTATTCTGAATTTGATTCTATTCTGAATTTGATTCTGTTCTATTCCCTAATTTTATTCTGTTTTGAATTTTATGCTGTTCTATTCAGAATTTTATAAAATTCTCAATTCTATTCTATTTTGAATTTAATTCTATTCTGAATTTTATACTATTCTCAATTCTATTCTAATTCTATTTTATTCTGAATTCTAATCTATTCTATTTTGAATTTAATTCAATTCTGAATTCTATTCTATTCTAAATTAAATTCTATTCTAAATTAAATTCTATTATATATTCAATTCTTTTCTGAATTTTATTCTCTTGTCTTCTGAATTCTCTTCTGTTCTGTATTCTAAACTTTTCTGAATTTTATTCAATTATGAATTTTATTCTATTCTGAATTATGTTCTATTTTGAATTAAATTGTATTATGAATATAATTCTTTTCTGAATTTTATTCTATTCTCAATTTTATTCAATTCTATTCTGAATTTTGTTCTGTTTTGAATTTTATGCTATTCTTCTGAATTTTATACTATTCTCAATTCCATTTTATTTTGAATTTTATTCTATTCTGAATTTTGTACTATTCTGAATTCTGTTCTATTTTGAATTGAATTGTATTCTGAATTCTATTCTATTCTGAATTAAATTGTATTATGAATATAATTCTTTTCTGAATTTTATTCTATTCTTAATTTTATTCAATTCAATTCTGAATTCTATTCTATTCTGAATTCTATTAAATGCTGGATTCTATTCTATTCTGAAATCTATTCTGTTCTGAACGGTAAGCGTTTCTGAATTTTATTCTAGTATGAATTTTATTCTGTTCTGAAATCTACTCCATTGTTAACTCTATTCTATTCTGAATTTTATTCCATTCTCTATTCTATTCTATTCTGAAATTTATTCTATTCTGAATTCAATACTATCATGAATTTATTCTATTCTGTTCTGAATTTGATTCTATTCTGAATTTCATTCTATTCTGAATTTTATTCTACTCTCTATTCTATTCTGAAATTTATTCTATTCTGAATTCAATACTATTCTAAATTTATTCTATTCTATTCTGAATTTGATTTTATTCTGAATTTTATTCGATTCTATTCCCTAATTTTATTCTCTTTTTCATTTTATGCTATTCTATTCTGAATTTTGTACTATTCTGAATTCTGTTCTATTTTGAATTTAATTCTATTCTGAATTCTATTCTATTCTGAATTAAATTGTATTATGAATATAATTCTTTTCTGAATTTTATGCTGTTCTGAATTTTATTCCTTTCTGAATTTTATTCTATTTTCTATTCTATTCTGAAATTTATTTTATTCTGAATTCAATACCATTATGAATTTATTCTATTCAATTCTGAATTTGATTCTATTCTGAATTTTATTCGATTCTGTTCCCTAATTTTATTCTGTTTTGAATTTTATGCTATTCTATTCAGAATTTTATACTATTCTCAATTCTATTCTATTTTGAATTTAATTCTATTCTGAATTTTATTCTATTCTATTCTAAATTAAATTCTATTCTGAATTCAATTCTTTTCTGAATTTTATTCTAATCTGAATTTTATTCTCTTCAATTCTGAATTCTGTTCTGTATTCTAAGCTTTTCTGAATTTTATTCAATTATGAATTTTATTCTATTATGAATTTTATTCTATTCTATTCTGAATTTTGCTCTGTTTTGAATTTTATGCTATTCTTCTGAATTTTATACTATTCTCAATTCCATTTTATTTTGAATTTTATTCTATTCTGAATTTTATTCTATTCTGAATTTTATTCTATTCTATTCTCAATTTTGTACTATTCTGAATTCTGTTCTATTTTGAATTTAATTCTATTCTGAATTAAATTGTATTATGAATATAATTCTTTTCTGAATTTTATTCTATTCTGAATTTTTTCAATTCTATTCTGAATTCTATTCTATTCTGAATTCTATTAAATGCTGAATTCTATTCTATTCTGAAATCTACTCCATTGTTAACTCTATTCTATTCTGAATTTTATTCCTTTCTGAATTTTATTCTATTCTCAATTCTATTCTATTCTGAAATTTATTCTATTCTGAATTCAATACTATTCTGAATTTATTCTATTCTATTCTGAATTTGATTCTATTCTGAATTTCATTCTGTTCTATTCCCTAATTTTATTCTGTTTTGAATTTTATGCTATTTTATTCAGAATTTTGTTCTGTTTTGAATTTTATGCTATTCTTCTGAATTTTATACTATTCTCAATTCCATTTTATTTTGAATTTTATTCTCTTCTGAATTTTATTCTCTTCTGTTCTGAATTTTGTACTATTCTGAATTCTGTTTTATTTTGAATTAAATTGTATTATGAATATAATTCTTTTCTGAATTTTATTCTGTTCTGAATTTTTTCAATTCTATTCTGAATTCTATTCTATTCTGAATTCTATTAAATGCTGGATTCTATTCTATTCTGAAATCTATTCTGTTCTGAATTGTAAGCGTTTCTGAATTTTATTCTATTCTGAAATCTACTCCATTGTTAACTCTATTCTATTCTGAATTTTATTCCTTTCTGAATTTTATTCCATTCTCTATTCTATTCTATTCTGAAATTTATTCTATTCTGAATTCAATACTGTCATGAATTCATTCTATTCTGTTCTGAATTTGATTCTATTCTGAATTTTATTCTATTCTATTCCCTAATTTTATTCTGTTTTGAATTTTATGCTATTCTATTCAAAATTTTATACTATTCTCAATTCTGTTCTATTTTGAATTTAATTCTATTCTGAATTTTATTCTATTCTGTTCTTTAATTTTATTCTGTTTTTAATTTTATGCTATTCTATTCAGAATTTATACTATTCTCAATTCTATTCTATTTGAATTTAATTCTATTCTGAATTTTATACTATTCTGAATTCTATTCTAACTCCATTCTATTCTGAATTCTATGCTATTCTATTTTGAATTTAATTCAATTCTGAATTCTATTCTATATTCAATTCTTTTCTGAATTTTATTCTCTTCTCTTCTGAATTCTCTTCTGTTCTGTATTCTAAGCTTTTCTGAATTTTATTCAATCATGAATTTTATTCTATTCTGAATTCTGTTCTATTTTGAATTGAATTCTATTCCACTCTGAATTAAATTGTATTATGAATATAATTCTTTTCTGAATTTTGTTCTGTTTTGAATTTTATGCTGTTCTTCTGAATTTTATACTATTCTCAATTCCATTTTATTTTGAAGTTTATTCTATTCTGAATTTTATTCTATTCTGAATTCTGTTCTATTTTGAATTGAATTGTATTCTGAATTCTATTCTATTCTGAATTCTATTAAATGCTGAATTCTATTAAATGCTGAATTCTATTCTTTTCTGAAATCTGTTCTGTTCTGAATTGTCAGCGTTTCTGAGTTTTATTATATTTTGAATTTTATTCTATTCTGAAATCTACTCTATTGTTAACTCTATTCTATTCTGAATTTTATTCCTTTCTGAATTTTATTCTATTCTCTATTCTATTCTATTCTGAAATTTATTCTATTCTGAATTCAATACTATTCTGAATTTACTCTATTCTATTCTGAATGTGATTCTATTCTGAATTTTATTCTCTTCTCTTCTGAATTCTGTTCTGTTCTGTATTATAAGCTTTTCTGAATTTTATTCAATTATGAATTTAATTCTATTCTGAATTTTATTCTATTCTATTCTCAATTTTGTACTATTCTGAACTCTGTTCTATTTTGAATTTAATTCTATTCTGAATTCTGTTCTATTCTGAATTAAATTGTAATATGAATATAATTCTTTTCTGAATTCTATTCTATTCTGAATTCTATTAAATGCTGAATTCTATTCTGTTCTGAATTGTAAGCGTTTCTGAATTTTATTCTATTTTGAATTTTATTCTATTCTGAATTTTATTCTATTCTGAAATCTACCCTATTGTTAACTCTATTCTATTCTGAATTTTATTCCTTTCTGAATTTTATTACATTCTCTATTCTATTCTATTCTGAAATTTATTCTATTCTGAATTCAATACTATCATGAATTTATTCTATTCTGTTCTGAATTTGATTTTATTCTGAATTCTATTCTATTCTATTCCCTAATTTTATTCTGTTTTGAATTTTATGCTATTCTATTCAGAATTTTATACTATTCTCAATTCTGTTCTATTTTGAATTTAATTCTATTCTGAATTTTATTCTATTCTATTCCCTAATTTTATTCTGTTTTTAATTTTCTGCTATTCTATTCTGAATTTTGTACTATTCTGAATTCTGTTCTATTTTGAATTTAATTCTATTCTGAATTCTATTCTATTCTGAATTAAATTGTATAATGAATATAATTCTTTTCTGAATTTTATTCTATTCTATATTTTATTCAATTCTATTCTGAATTCTCTTCTATTCTGAATTCTATTAAATGCTGAATTCTTTTCTATTCTGAAATCTATTCTATTCTGAATGTGATTCTATTCTGAATTTTATTCTCTTCTCTTCTGAATTCTTTTCTGTTCTGTATTATAAGCTTTTCTGAATTTTATTCAATTATGAATTTTATTCTATTCTGAATTTTATTCTATTCTATTCTCAATTTTGTACTATTCTGAATTCTGTTCTATTTTGAATTTAATTCTATTCTGAATTCTGTTCTATTATGAATTAAATTGTATTATGAATATAATTCTTTTCTGAATTCTATTCTGTTCTGAATTCTATTAAATGCTGAATTCTATTCTTTTCTGAAATCTATTCTGTTCTGAATTGTAAGCGTTTCTGAATTTTATTCTATTTTGAATTTTATTCTATTCTGAATTTTATTCTATTCTGAAATCTGCCCTATTGTTAACTCTATTCTATTCTGAATTTTATTCCTTTCTGAATTTTATTCCATTCTCTATTCTATTCTATTCTGAAATTTATTCTATTCTGAATTCTATTCTATTCTGAATTAAATTGTATTATGAATATAATTCTTTTCTGAATTTTATTCTATTCTGAATTTTATTCAATTCAATTCTGAATTCTATTCTATTCTGAATTCTATTAAATGCTGAATTCTATTCTATTCTGAAATCTATTCTGTTGTGAATTGTAAGCATTTCTGAATTTTATTCTATTCTGAATTTTATTCCTTTCTGAATTTTATTCTATTCTCTATTCTATTCTATTCTGAAATTTATTCTATTCTGAATTCAATACTATTATGAATTTATTCTATTCTATTCTGAATTTGATTCTATTCTGAATTTGATTCTGTTCTATTCCCTAATTTTATTCTGTTTTGAATTTTATGCTGTTCTATTCAGAATTTTATAAAATTCTCAATTCTATTCTATTTTGAATTTAATTCTATTCTGAATTTTATACTATTCTCAATTCTATTCTAATTCTATTTTATTCTGAATTCTAATCTATTCTATTTTGAATTTAATTCAATTCTGAATTCTATTCTATTCTAAATTAAATTCTATTCTAAATTAAATTCTATTATATATTCAATTCTTTTCTGAATTTTATTCTCTTGTCTTCTGAATTCTCTTCTGTTCTGTATTCTAAACTTTTCTGAATTTTATTCAATTATGAATTTTATTCTATTCTGAATTATGTTCTATTTTGAATTAAATTGTATTATGAATATAATTCTTTTCTGAATTTTATTCTATTCTCAATTTTATTCAATTCTATTCTGAATTTTGTTCTGTTTTGAATTTTATGCTATTCTTCTGAATTTTATACTATTCTCAATTCCATTTTATTTTGAATTTTATTCTATTCTGAATTTTGTACTATTCTGAATTCTGTTCTATTTTGAATTGAATTGTATTCTGAATTCTATTCTATTCTGAATTAAATTGTATTATGAATATAATTCTTTTCTGAATTTTATTCTATTCTTAATTTTATTCAATTCAATTCTGAATTCTATTCTATTCTGAATTCTATTAAATGCTGGATTCTATTCTATTCTGAAATCTATTCTGTTCTGAACGGTAAGCGTTTCTGAATTTTATTCTAGTATGAATTTTATTCTGTTCTGAAATCTACTCCATTGTTAACTCTATTCTATTCTGAATTTTATTCCATTCTCTATTCTATTCTATTCTGAATTCTATTAAATGCTGAATTCTATTCTGTTCTGAATTGTAAGCGTTTCTGAATTTTATTCTATTTTGAATTTTATTCTATTCTGAATTTTATTCTATTCTGAAATCTACCCTATTGTTAACTCTATTCTATTCTGAATTTTATTCCTTTCTGAATTTTATTACATTCTCTATTCTATTCTATTCTGAAATTTATTCTATTCTGAATTCAATACTATCATGAATTTATTCTATTCTGTTCTGAATTTGATTTTATTCTGAATTCTATTCTATTCTATTCCCTAATTTTATTCTGTTTTGAATTTTATGCTATTCTATTCAGAATTTTATACTATTCTCAATTCTGTTCTATTTTGAATTTAATTCTATTCTGAATTTTATTCTATTCTATTCCCTAATTTTATTCTGTTTTTAATTTTCTGCTATTCTATTCTGAATTTTGTACTATTCTGAATTCTGTTCTATTTTGAATTTAATTCTATTCTGAATTCTATTCTATTCTGAATTAAATTGTATAATGAATATAATTCTTTTCTGAATTTTATTCTATTCTATATTTTATTCAATTCTATTCTGAATTCTCTTCTATTCTGAATTCTATTAAATGCTGAATTCTTTTCTATTCTGAAATCTATTCTATTCTGAATGTGATTCTATTCTGAATTTTATTCTCTTCTCTTCTGAATTCTTTTCTGTTCTGTATTATAAGCTTTTCTGAATTTTATTCAATTATGAATTTTATTCTATTCTGAATTTTATTCTATTCTATTCTCAATTTTGTACTATTCTGAATTCTGTTCTATTTTGAATTTAATTCTATTCTGAATTCTGTTCTATTATGAATTAAATTGTATTATGAATATAATTCTTTTCTGAATTCTATTCTGTTCTGAATTCTATTAAATGCTGAATTCTATTCTTTTCTGAAATCTATTCTGTTCTGAATTGTAAGCGTTTCTGAATTTTATTCTATTTTGAATTTTATTCTATTCTGAATTTTATTCTATTCTGAAATCTGCCCTATTGTTAACTCTATTCTATTCTGAATTTTATTCCTTTCTGAATTTTATTCCATTCTCTATTCTATTCTATTCTGAAATTTATTCTATTCTGAATTCTATTCTATTCTGAATTAAATTGTATTATGAATATAATTCTTTTCTGAATTTTATTCTATTCTGAATTTTATTCAATTCAATTCTGAATTCTATTCTATTCTGAATTCTATTAAATGCTGAATTCTATTCTATTCTGAAATCTATTCTGTTGTGAATTGTAAGCATTTCTGAATTTTATTCTATTCTGAATTTTATTCCTTTCTGAATTTTATTCTATTCTCTATTCTATTCTATTCTGAAATTTATTCTATTCTGAATTCAATACTATTATGAATTTATTCTATTCTATTCTGAATTTGATTCTATTCTGAATTTGATTCTGTTCTATTCCCTAATTTTATTCTGTTTTGAATTTTATGCTGTTCTATTCAGAATTTTATAAAATTCTCAATTCTATTCTATTTTGAATTTAATTCTATTCTGAATTTTATACTATTCTCAATTCTATTCTAATTCTATTTTATTCTGAATTCTAATCTATTCTATTTTGAATTTAATTCAATTCTGAATTCTATTCTATTCTAAATTAAATTCTATTCTAAATTAAATTCTATTTCTATTATATATTCAATTCTTTTCTGAATTTTATTCTCTTGTCTTCTGAATTCTCTTCTGTTCTGTATTCTAAACTTTTCTGAATTTTATTCAATTATGAATTTTATTCTATTCTGAATTATGTTCTATTTTGAATTAAATTGTATTATGAATATAATTCTTTTCTGAATTTTATTCTATTCTCAATTTTATTCAATTCTATTCTGAATTTTGTTCTGTTTTGAATTTTATGCTATTCTTCTGAATTTTATACTATTCTCAATTCCATTTTATTTTGAATTTTATTCTATTCTGAATTTTGTACTATTCTGAATTCTGTTCTATTTTGAATTGAATTGTATTCTGAATTCTATTCTATTCTGAATTAAATTGTATTATGAATATAATTCTTTTCTGAATTTTATTCTATTCTTAATTTTATTCAATTCAATTCTGAATTCTATTCTATTCTGAATTCTATTAAATGCTGGATTCTATTCTATTCTGAAATCTATTCTGTTCTGAACGGTAAGCGTTTCTGAATTTTATTCTAGTATGAATTTTATTCTGTTCTGAAATCTACTCCATTGTTAACTCTATTCTATTCTGAATTTTATTCCATTCTCTATTCTATTCTATTCTGAAATTTATTCTATTCTGAATTCAATACTATCATGAATTTATTCTATTCTGTTCTGAATTTGATTCTATTCTGAATTTCATTCTATTCTGAATTTTATTCTACTCTCTATTCTATTCTGAAATTTATTCTATTCTGAATTCAATACTATTCTAAATTTATTCTATTCTATTCTGAATTTGATTTTATTCTGAATTTTATTCGATTCTATTCCCTAATTTTATTCTCTTTTTCATTTTATGCTATTCTATTCTGAATTTTGTACTATTCTGAATTCTGTTCTATTTTGAATTTAATTCTATTCTGAATTCTATTCTATTCTGAATTAAATTGTATTATGAATATAATTCTTTTCTGAATTTTATGCTGTTCTGAATTTTATTCCTTTCTGAATTTTATTCTATTTTCTATTCTATTCTGAAATTTATTTTATTCTGAATTCAATACCATTATGAATTTATTCTATTCAATTCTGAATTTGATTCTATTCTGAATTTTATTCGATTCTGTTCCCTAATTTTATTCTGTTTTGAATTTTATGCTATTCTATTCAGAATTTTATACTATTCTCAATTCTATTCTATTTTGAATTTAATTCTATTCTGAATTTTATTCTATTCTATTCTAAATTAAATTCTATTCTGAATTCAATTCTTTTCTGAATTTTATTCTAATCTGAATTTTATTCTCTTCAATTCTGAATTCTGTTCTGTATTCTAAGCTTTTCTGAATTTTATTCAATTATGAATTTTATTCTATTATGAATTTTATTCTATTCTATTCTGAATTTTGCTCTGTTTTGAATTTTATGCTATTCTTCTGAATTTTATACTATTCTCAATTCCATTTTATTTTGAATTTTATTCTATTCTGAATTTTATTCTATTCTGAATTTTATTCTATTCTATTCTCAATTTTGTACTATTCTGAATTCTGTTCTATTTTGAATTTAATTCTATTCTGAATTAAATTGTATTATGAATATAATTCTTTTCTGAATTTTATTCTATTCTGAATTTTTTCAATTCTATTCTGAATTCTATTCTATTCTGAATTCTATTAAATGCTGAATTCTATTCTATTCTGAAATCTACTCCATTGTTAACTCTATTCTATTCTGAATTTTATTCCTTTCTGAATTTTATTCTATTCTCAATTCTATTCTATTCTGAAATTTATTCTATTCTGAATTCAATACTATTCTGAATTTATTCTATTCTATTCTGAATTTGATTCTATTCTGAATTTCATTCTGTTCTATTCCCTAATTTTATTCTGTTTTGAATTTTATGCTATTTTATTCAGAATTTTGTTCTGTTTTGAATTTTATGCTATTCTTCTGAATTTTATACTATTCTCAATTCCATTTTATTTTGAATTTTATTCTCTTCTGAATTTTATTCTCTTCTGTTCTGAATTTTGTACTATTCTGAATTCTGTTTTATTTTGAATTAAATTGTATTATGAATATAATTCTTTTCTGAATTTTATTCTGTTCTGAATTTTTTCAATTCTATTCTGAATTCTATTCTATTCTGAATTCTATTAAATGCTGGATTCTATTCTATTCTGAAATCTATTCTGTTCTGAATTGTAAGCGTTTCTGAATTTTATTCTATTCTGAAATCTACTCCATTGTTAACTCTATTCTATTCTGAATTTTATTCCTTTCTGAATTTTATTCCATTCTCTATTCTATTCTATTCTGAAATTTATTCTATTCTGAATTCAATACTGTCATGAATTCATTCTATTCTGTTCTGAATTTGATTCTATTCTGAATTTTATTCTATTCTATTCCCTAATTTTATTCTGTTTTGAATTTTATGCTATTCTATTCAAAATTTTATACTATTCTCAATTCTGTTCTATTTTGAATTTAATTCTATTCTGAATTTTATTCTATTCTGTTCTTTAATTTTATTCTGTTTTTAATTTTATGCTATTCTATTCAGAATTTATACTATTCTCAATTCTATTCTATTTTGAATTTAATTCTATTCTGAATTTTATACTATTCTGAATTCTATTCTAACTCCATTCTATTCTGAATTCTATGCTATTCTATTTTGAATTTAATTCAATTCTGAATTCTATTCTATATTCAATTCTTTTCTGAATTTTATTCTCTTCTCTTCTGAATTCTCTTCTGTTCTGTATTCTAAGCTTTTCTGAATTTTATTCAATCATGAATTTTATTCTATTCTGAATTCTGTTCTATTTTGAATTGAATTCTATTCCACTCTGAATTAAATTGTATTATGAATATAATTCTTTTCTGAATTTTGTTCTGTTTTGAATTTTATGCTGTTCTTCTGAATTTTATACTATTCTCAATTCCATTTTATTTTGAAGTTTATTCTATTCTGAATTTTATTCTATTCTGTTCTGAATTTTGTACTATTCTGAATTCTGTTCTATTTTGAATTTAATTCTATTCTGAATTCTATTCTATTCTGAATTAAATTGTATAATGAATATAATTCTTTTCTGAATTTTATTCTATTCTATATTTTATTCAATTCTATTCTGAATTCTCTTCTATTCTGAATTCTATTAAATGCTGAATTCTTTTCTATTCTGAAATCTATTCTATTCTGAATGTGATTCTATTCTGAATTTTATTCTCTTCTCTTCTGAATTCTTTTCTGTTCTGTATTATAAGCTTTTCTGAATTTTATTCAATTATGAATTTTATTCTATTCTGAATTCTGTTCTATTTTGAATTGAATTGTATTCTGAATTCTATTCTATTCTGAATTCTATTAAATGCTGAATTCTATTAAATGCTGAATTCTATTCTTTTCTGAAATCTGTTCTGTTCTGAATTGTCAGCGTTTCTGAGTTTTATTATATTTTGAATTTTATTCTATTCTGAAATCTACTCTATTGTTAACTCTATTCTATTCTGAATTTTATTCCTTTCTGAATTTTATTCTATTCTCTATTCTATTCTATTCTGAAATTTATTCTATTCTGAATTCAATACTATTCTGAATTTACTCTATTCTATTCTGAATGTGATTCTATTCTGAATTTTATTCTCTTCTCTTCTGAATTCTGTTCTGTTCTGTATTATAAGCTTTTCTGAATTTTATTCAATTATGAATTTAATTCTATTCTGAATTTAATTCTATTCTATTCTCAATTTTGTACTATTCTGAACTCTGTTCTATTTTGAATTTAATTCTATTCTGAATTCTGTTCTATTCTGAATTAAATTGTAATATGAATATAATTCTTTTCTGAATTCTATTCTATTCTGAATTCTATTAAATGCTGAATTCTATTCTGTTCTGAATTGTAAGCGTTTCTGAATTTTATTCTATTTTGAATTTTATTCTATTCTGAATTTTATTCTATTCTGAAATCTACCCTATTGTTAACTCTATTCTATTCTGAATTTTATTCCTTTCTGAATTTTATTACATTCTCTATTCTATTCTATTCTGAAATTTATTCTATTCTGAATTCAATACTATCATGAATTTATTCTATTCTGTTCTGAATTTGATTTTATTCTGAATTCTATTCTATTCTATTCCCTAATTTTATTCTGTTTTGAATTTTATGCTATTCTATTCAGAATTTTATACTATTCTCAATTCTGTTCTATTTTGAATTTAATTCTATTCTGAATTTTATTCTATTCTATTCCCTAATTTTATTCTGTTTTTAATTTTCTGCTATTCTATTCTGAATTTTGTACTATTCTGAATTCTGTTCTATTTTGAATTTAATTCTATTCTGAATTCTATTCTATTCTGAATTAAATTGTATAATGAATATAATTCTTTTCTGAATTTTATTCTATTCTATATTTTATTCAATTCTATTCTGAATTCTCTTCTATTCTGAATTCTATTAAATGCTGAATTCTTTTCTATTCTGAAATCTATTCTATTCTGAATGTGATTCTATTCTGAATTTTATTCTCTTCTCTTCTGAATTCTTTTCTGTTCTGTATTATAAGCTTTTCTGAATTTTATTCAATTATGAATTTTATTCTATTCTGAATTTTATTCTATTCTATTCTCAATTTTGTACTATTCTGAATTCTGTTCTATTTTGAATTTAATTCTATTCTGAATTCTGTTCTATTATGAATTAAATTGTATTATGAATATAATTCTTTTCTGAATTCTATTCTGTTCTGAATTCTATTAAATGCTGAATTCTATTCTTTTCTGAAATCTATTCTGTTCTGAATTGTAAGCGTTTCTGAATTTTATTCTATTTTGAATTTTATTCTATTCTGAATTTTATTCTATTCTGAAATCTGCCCTATTGTTAACTCTATTCTATTCTGAATTTTATTCCTTTCTGAATTTTATTCCATTCTCTATTCTATTCTATTCTGAAATTTATTCTATTCTGAATTCTATTCTATTCTGAATTAAATTGTATTATGAATATAATTCTTTTCTGAATTTTATTCTATTCTGAATTTTATTCAATTCAATTCTGAATTCTATTCTATTCTGAATTCTATTAAATGCTGAATTCTTTTCTATTCTGAAATCTATTCTATTCTGAATGTGATTCTATTCTGAATTTTATTCTCTTCTCTTCTGAATTCTTTTCTGTTCTGTATTATAAGCTTTTCTGAATTTTATTCAATTATGAATTTTATTCTATTCTGAATTTTATTCTATTCTATTCTCAATTTTGTACTATTCTGAATTCTGTTCTATTTTGAATTTAATTCTATTCTGAATTCTGTTCTATTATGAATTAAATTGTATTATGAATATAATTCTTTTCTGAATTCTATTCTGTTCTGAATTCTATTAAATGCTGAATTCTATTCTTTTCTGAAATCTATTCTGTTCTGAATTGTAAGCGTTTCTGAATTTTATTCTATTTTGAATTTTATTCTATTCTGAATTTTATTCTATTCTGAAATCTGCCCTATTGTTAACTCTATTCTATTCTGAATTTTATTCCTTTCTGAATTTTATTCCATTCTCTATTCTATTCTATTCTGAAATTTATTCTATTCTGAATTCTATTCTATTCTGAATTAAATTGTATTATGAATATAATTCTTTTCTGAATTTTATTCTATTCTGAATTTTATTCAATTCAATTCTGAATTCTATTCTATTCTGAATTCTATTAAATGCTGAATTCTATTCTATTCTGAAATCTATTCTGTTGTGAATTGTAAGCATTTCTGAATTTTATTCTATTCTGAATTTTATTCCTTTCTGAATTTTATTCTATTCTCTATTCTATTCTATTCTGAAATTTATTCTATTCTGAATTCAATACTATTATGAATTTATTCTATTCTATTCTGAATTTGATTCTATTCTGAATTTGATTCTGTTCTATTCCCTAATTTTATTCTGTTTTGAATTTTATGCTGTTCTATTCAGAATTTTATAAAATTCTCAATTCTATTCTATTTTGAATTTAATTCTATTCTGAATTTTATACTATTCTCAATTCTATTCTAATTCTATTTTATTCTGAATTCTAATCTATTCTATTTTGAATTTAATTCAATTCTGAATTCTATTCTATTCTAAATTAAATTCTATTCTAAATTAAATTCTATTATATATTCAATTCTTTTCTGAATTTTATTCTCTTGTCTTCTGAATTCTCTTCTGTTCTGTATTCTAAACTTTTCTGAATTTTATTCAATTATGAATTTTATTCTATTCTGAATTATGTTCTATTTTGAATTAAATTGTATTATGAATATAATTCTTTTCTGAATTTTATTCTATTCTCAATTTTATTCAATTCTATTCTGAATTTTGTTCTGTTTTGAATTTTATGCTATTCTTCTGAATTTTATACTATTCTCAATTCCATTTTATTTTGAATTTTATTCTATTCTGAATTTTGTACTATTCTGAATTCTGTTCTATTTTGAATTGAATTGTATTCTGAATTCTATTCTATTCTGAATTAAATTGTATTATGAATATAATTCTTTTCTGAATTTTATTCTATTCTTAATTTTATTCAATTCAATTCTGAATTCTATTCTATTCTGAATTCTATTAAATGCTGGATTCTATTCTATTCTGAAATCTATTCTGTTCTGAACGGTAAGCGTTTCTGAATTTTATTCTAGTATGAATTTTATTCTGTTCTGAAATCTACTCCATTGTTAACTCTATTCTATTCTGAATTTTATTCCATTCTCTATTCTATTCTATTCTGAATTCTATTAAATGCTGAATTCTATTCTGTTCTGAATTGTAAGCGTTTCTGAATTTTATTCTATTTTGAATTTTATTCTATTCTGAATTTTATTCTATTCTGAAATCTACCCTATTGTTAACTCTATTCTATTCTGAATTTTATTCCTTTCTGAATTTTATTACATTCTCTATTCTATTCTATTCTGAAATTTATTCTATTCTGAATTCAATACTATCATGAATTTATTCTATTCTGTTCTGAATTTGATTTTATTCTGAATTCTATTCTATTCTATTCCCTAATTTTATTCTGTTTTGAATTTTATGCTATTCTATTCAGAATTTTATACTATTCTCAATTCTGTTCTATTTTGAATTTAATTCTATTCTGAATTTTATTCTATTCTATTCCCTAATTTTATTCTGTTTTTAATTTTCTGCTATTCTATTCTGAATTTTGTACTATTCTGAATTCTGTTCTATTTTGAATTTAATTCTATTCTGAATTCTATTCTATTCTGAATTAAATTGTATAATGAATATAATTCTTTTCTGAATTTTATTCTATTCTATATTTTATTCAATTCTATTCTGAATTCTCTTCTATTCTGAATTCTATTAAATGCTGAATTCTTTTCTATTCTGAAATCTATTCTATTCTGAATGTGATTCTATTCTGAATTTTATTCTCTTCTCTTCTGAATTCTTTTCTGTTCTGTATTATAAGCTTTTCTGAATTTTATTCAATTATGAATTTTATTCTATTCTGAATTTTATTCTATTCTATTCTCAATTTTGTACTATTCTGAATTCTGTTCTATTTTGAATTTAATTCTATTCTGAATTCTGTTCTATTATGAATTAAATTGTATTATGAATATAATTCTTTTCTGAATTCTATTCTGTTCTGAATTCTATTAAATGCTGAATTCTATTCTTTTCTGAAATCTATTCTGTTCTGAATTGTAAGCGTTTCTGAATTTTATTCTATTTTGAATTTTATTCTATTCTGAATTTTATTCTATTCTGAAATCTGCCCTATTGTTAACTCTATTCTATTCTGAATTTTATTCCTTTCTGAATTTTATTCCATTCTCTATTCTATTCTATTCTGAAATTTATTCTATTCTGAATTCTATTCTATTCTGAATTAAATTGTATTATGAATATAATTCTTTTCTGAATTTTATTCTATTCTGAATTTTATTCAATTCAATTCTGAATTCTATTCTATTCTGAATTCTATTAAATGCTGAATTCTATTCTATTCTGAAATCTATTCTGTTGTGAATTGTAAGCATTTCTGAATTTTATTCTATTCTGAATTTTATTCCTTTCTGAATTTTATTCTATTCTCTATTCTATTCTATTCTGAAATTTATTCTATTCTGAATTCAATACTATTATGAATTTATTCTATTCTATTCTGAATTTGATTCTATTCTGAATTTGATTCTGTTCTATTCCCTAATTTTATTCTGTTTTGAATTTTATGCTGTTCTATTCAGAATTTTATAAAATTCTCAATTCTATTCTATTTTGAATTTAATTCTATTCTGAATTTTATACTATTCTCAATTCTATTCTAATTCTATTTTATTCTGAATTCTAATCTATTCTATTTTGAATTTAATTCAATTCTGAATTCTATTCTATTCTAAATTAAATTCTATTCTAAATTAAATTCTATTATATATTCAATTCTTTTCTGAATTTTATTCTCTTGTCTTCTGAATTCTCTTCTGTTCTGTATTCTAAACTTTTCTGAATTTTATTCAATTATGAATTTTATTCTATTCTGAATTATGTTCTATTTTGAATTAAATTGTATTATGAATATAATTCTTTTCTGAATTTTATTCTATTCTCAATTTTATTCAATTCTATTCTGAATTTTGTTCTGTTTTGAATTTTATGCTATTCTTCTGAATTTTATACTATTCTCAATTCCATTTTATTTTGAATTTTATTCTATTCTGAATTTTGTACTATTCTGAATTCTGTTCTATTTTGAATTGAATTGTATTCTGAATTCTATTCTATTCTGAATTAAATTGTATTATGAATATAATTCTTTTCTGAATTTTATTCTATTCTTAATTTTATTCAATTCAATTCTGAATTCTATTCTATTCTGAATTCTATTAAATGCTGGATTCTATTCTATTCTGAAATCTATTCTGTTCTGAACGGTAAGCGTTTCTGAATTTTATTCTAGTATGAATTTTATTCTGTTCTGAAATCTACTCCATTGTTAACTCTATTCTATTCTGAATTTTATTCCATTCTCTATTCTATTCTATTCTGAATTCTATTAAATGCTGAATTCTATTCTGTTCTGAATTGTAAGCGTTTCTGAATTTTATTCTATTTTGAATTTTATTCTATTCTGAATTTTATTCTATTCTGAAATCTACCCTATTGTTAACTCTATTCTATTCTGAATTTTATTCCTTTCTGAATTTTATTACATTCTCTATTCTATTCTATTCTGAAATTTATTCTATTCTGAATTCAATACTATCATGAATTTATTCTATTCTGTTCTGAATTTGATTTTATTCTGAATTCTATTCTATTCTATTCCCTAATTTTATTCTGTTTTGAATTTTATGCTATTCTATTCAGAATTTTATACTATTCTCAATTCTGTTCTATTTTGAATTTAATTCTATTCTGAATTTTATTCTATTCTATTCCCTAATTTTATTCTGTTTTTAATTTTCTGCTATTCTATTCTGAATTTTGTACTATTCTGAATTCTGTTCTATTTTGAATTTAATTCTATTCTGAATTCTATTCTATTCTGAATTAAATTGTATAATGAATATAATTCTTTTCTGAATTTTATTCTATTCTATATTTTATTCAATTCTATTCTGAATTCTCTTCTATTCTGAATTCTATTAAATGCTGAATTCTTTTCTATTCTGAAATCTATTCTATTCTGAATGTGATTCTATTCTGAATTTTATTCTCTTCTCTTCTGAATTCTTTTCTGTTCTGTATTATAAGCTTTTCTGAATTTTATTCAATTATGAATTTTATTCTATTCTGAATTTTATTCTATTCTATTCTCAATTTTGTACTATTCTGAATTCTGTTCTATTTTGAATTTAATTCTATTCTGAATTCTGTTCTATTATGAATTAAATTGTATTATGAATATAATTCTTTTCTGAATTCTATTCTGTTCTGAATTCTATTAAATGCTGAATTCTATTCTTTTCTGAAATCTATTCTGTTCTGAATTGTAAGCGTTTCTGAATTTTATTCTATTTTGAATTTTATTCTATTCTGAATTTTATTCTATTCTGAAATCTGCCCTATTGTTAACTCTATTCTATTCTGAATTTTATTCCTTTCTGAATTTTATTCCATTCTCTATTCTATTCTATTCTGAAATTTATTCTATTCTGAATTCTATTCTATTCTGAATTAAATTGTATTATGAATATAATTCTTTTCTGAATTTTATTCTATTCTGAATTTTATTCAATTCAATTCTGAATTCTATTCTATTCTGAATTCTATTAAATGCTGAATTCTATTCTATTCTGAAATCTATTCTGTTGTGAATTGTAAGCATTTCTGAATTTTATTCTATTCTGAATTTTATTCCTTTCTGAATTTTATTCTATTCTCTATTCTATTCTATTCTGAAATTTATTCTATTCTGAATTCAATACTATTATGAATTTATTCTATTCTATTCTGAATTTGATTCTATTCTGAATTTGATTCTGTTCTATTCCCTAATTTTATTCTGTTTTGAATTTTATGCTGTTCTATTCAGAATTTTATAAAATTCTCAATTCTATTCTATTTTGAATTTAATTCTATTCTGAATTTTATACTATTCTCAATTCTATTCTAATTCTATTTTATTCTGAATTCTAATCTATTCTATTTTGAATTTAATTCAATTCTGAATTCTATTCTATTCTAAATTAAATTCTATTCTAAATTAAATTCTATTATATATTCAATTCTTTTCTGAATTTTATTCTCTTGTCTTCTGAATTCTCTTCTGTTCTGTATTCTAAACTTTTCTGAATTTTATTCAATTATGAATTTTATTCTATTCTGAATTATGTTCTATTTTGAATTAAATTGTATTATGAATATAATTCTTTTCTGAATTTTATTCTATTCTCAATTTTATTCAATTCTATTCTGAATTTTGTTCTGTTTTGAATTTTATGCTATTCTTCTGAATTTTATACTATTCTCAATTCCATTTTATTTTGAATTTTATTCTATTCTGAATTTTGTACTATTCTGAATTCTGTTCTATTTTGAATTGAATTGTATTCTGAATTCTATTCTATTCTGAATTAAATTGTATTATGAATATAATTCTTTTCTGAATTTTATTCTATTCTTAATTTTATTCAATTCAATTCTGAATTCTATTCTATTCTGAATTCTATTAAATGCTGGATTCTATTCTATTCTGAAATCTATTCTGTTCTGAACGGTAAGCGTTTCTGAATTTTATTCTAGTATGAATTTTATTCTGTTCTGAAATCTACTCCATTGTTAACTCTATTCTATTCTGAATTTTATTCCATTCTCTATTCTATTCTATTCTGAAATTTATTCTATTCTGAATTCAATACTATCATGAATTTATTCTATTCTGTTCTGAATTTGATTCTATTCTGAATTTCATTCTATTCTGAATTTTATTCTACTCTCTATTCTATTCTGAAATTTATTCTATTCTGAATTCAATACTATTCTAAATTTATTCTATTCTATTCTGAATTTGATTTTATTCTGAATTTTATTCGATTCTATTCCCTAATTTTATTCTCTTTTTCATTTTATGCTATTCTATTCTGAATTTTGTACTATTCTGAATTCTGTTCTATTTTGAATTTAATTCTATTCTGAATTCTATTCTATTCTGAATTAAATTGTATTATGAATATAATTCTTTTCTGAATTTTATGCTGTTCTGAATTTTATTCCTTTCTGAATTTTATTCTATTTTCTATTCTATTCTGAAATTTATTTTATTCTGAATTCAATACCATTATGAATTTATTCTATTCAATTCTGAATTTGATTCTATTCTGAATTTTATTCGATTCTGTTCCCTAATTTTATTCTGTTTTGAATTTTATGCTATTCTATTCAGAATTTTATACTATTCTCAATTCTATTCTATTTTGAATTTAATTCTATTCTGAATTTTATTCTATTCTATTCTAAATTAAATTCTATTCTGAATTCAATTCTTTTCTGAATTTTATTCTAATCTGAATTTTATTCTCTTCAATTCTGAATTCTGTTCTGTATTCTAAGCTTTTCTGAATTTTATTCAATTATGAATTTTATTCTATTATGAATTTTATTCTATTCTATTCTGAATTTTGCTCTGTTTTGAATTTTATGCTATTCTTCTGAATTTTATACTATTCTCAATTCCATTTTATTTTGAATTTTATTCTATTCTGAATTTTATTCTATTCTGAATTTTATTCTATTCTATTCTCAATTTTGTACTATTCTGAATTCTGTTCTATTTTGAATTTAATTCTATTCTGAATTAAATTGTATTATGAATATAATTCTTTTCTGAATTTTATTCTATTCTGAATTTTTTCAATTCTATTCTGAATTCTATTCTATTCTGAATTCTATTAAATGCTGAATTCTATTCTATTCTGAAATCTACTCCATTGTTAACTCTATTCTATTCTGAATTTTATTCCTTTCTGAATTTTATTCTATTCTCAATTCTATTCTATTCTGAAATTTATTCTATTCTGAATTCAATACTATTCTGAATTTATTCTATTCTATTCTGAATTTGATTCTATTCTGAATTTCATTCTGTTCTATTCCCTAATTTTATTCTGTTTTGAATTTTATGCTATTTTATTCAGAATTTTGTTCTGTTTTGAATTTTATGCTATTCTTCTGAATTTTATACTATTCTCAATTCCATTTTATTTTGAATTTTATTCTCTTCTGAATTTTATTCTCTTCTGTTCTGAATTTTGTACTATTCTGAATTCTGTTTTATTTTGAATTAAATTGTATTATGAATATAATTCTTTTCTGAATTTTATTCTGTTCTGAATTTTTTCAATTCTATTCTGAATTCTATTCTATTCTGAATTCTATTAAATGCTGGATTCTATTCTATTCTGAAATCTATTCTGTTCTGAATTGTAAGCGTTTCTGAATTTTATTCTATTCTGAAATCTACTCCATTGTTAACTCTATTCTATTCTGAATTTTATTCCTTTCTGAATTTTATTCCATTCTCTATTCTATTCTATTCTGAAATTTATTCTATTCTGAATTCAATACTGTCATGAATTCATTCTATTCTGTTCTGAATTTGATTCTATTCTGAATTTTATTCTATTCTATTCCCTAATTTTATTCTGTTTTGAATTTTATGCTATTCTATTCAAAATTTTATACTATTCTCAATTCTGTTCTATTTTGAATTTAATTCTATTCTGAATTTTATTCTATTCTGTTCTTTAATTTTATTCTGTTTTTAATTTTATGCTATTCTATTCAGAATTTATACTATTCTCAATTCTATTCTATTTTGAATTTAATTCTATTCTGAATTTTATACTATTCTGAATTCTATTCTAACTCCATTCTATTCTGAATTCTATGCTATTCTATTTTGAATTTAATTCAATTCTGAATTCTATTCTATATTCAATTCTTTTCTGAATTTTATTCTCTTCTCTTCTGAATTCTCTTCTGTTCTGTATTCTAAGCTTTTCTGAATTTTATTCAATCATGAATTTTATTCTATTCTGAATTCTGTTCTATTTTGAATTGAATTCTATTCCACTCTGAATTAAATTGTATTATGAATATAATTCTTTTCTGAATTTTGTTCTGTTTTGAATTTTATGCTGTTCTTCTGAATTTTATACTATTCTCAATTCCATTTTATTTTGAAGTTTATTCTATTCTGAATTTTATTCTATTCTGTTCTGAATTTTGTACTATTCTGAATTCTGTTCTATTTTGAATTTAATTCTATTCTGAATTCTATTCTATTCTGAATTAAATTGTATAATGAATATAATTCTTTTCTGAATTTTATTCTATTCTATATTTTATTCAATTCTATTCTGAATTCTCTTCTATTCTGAATTCTATTAAATGCTGAATTCTTTTCTATTCTGAAATCTATTCTATTCTGAATGTGATTCTATTCTGAATTTTATTCTCTTCTCTTCTGAATTCTTTTCTGTTCTGTATTATAAGCTTTTCTGAATTTTATTCAATTATGAATTTTATTCTATTCTGAATTCTGTTCTATTTTGAATTGAATTGTATTCTGAATTCTATTCTATTCTGAATTCTATTAAATGCTGAATTCTATTAAATGCTGAATTCTATTCTTTTCTGAAATCTGTTCTGTTCTGAATTGTCAGCGTTTCTGAGTTTTATTATATTTTGAATTTTATTCTATTCTGAAATCTACTCTATTGTTAACTCTATTCTATTCTGAATTTTATTCCTTTCTGAATTTTATTCTATTCTCTATTCTATTCTATTCTGAAATTTATTCTATTCTGAATTCAATACTATTCTGAATTTACTCTATTCTATTCTGAATGTGATTCTATTCTGAATTTTATTCTCTTCTCTTCTGAATTCTGTTCTGTTCTGTATTATAAGCTTTTCTGAATTTTATTCAATTATGAATTTAATTCTATTCTGAATTTTATTCTATTCTATTCTCAATTTTGTACTATTCTGAACTCTGTTCTATTTTGAATTTAATTCTATTCTGAATTCTGTTCTATTCTGAATTAAATTGTAATATGAATATAATTCTTTTCTGAATTCTATTCTATTCTGAATTCTATTAAATGCTGAATTCTATTCTGTTCTGAATTGTAAGCGTTTCTGAATTTTATTCTATTTTGAATTTTATTCTATTCTGAATTTTATTCTATTCTGAAATCTACCCTATTGTTAACTCTATTCTATTCTGAATTTTATTCCTTTCTGAATTTTATTACATTCTCTATTCTATTCTATTCTGAAATTTATTCTATTCTGAATTCAATACTATCATGAATTTATTCTATTCTGTTCTGAATTTGATTTTATTCTGAATTCTATTCTATTCTATTCCCTAATTTTATTCTGTTTTGAATTTTATGCTATTCTATTCAGAATTTTATACTATTCTCAATTCTGTTCTATTTTGAATTTAATTCTATTCTGAATTTTATTCTATTCTATTCCCTAATTTTATTCTGTTTTTAATTTTCTGCTATTCTATTCTGAATTTTGTACTATTCTGAATTCTGTTCTATTTTGAATTTAATTCTATTCTGAATTCTATTCTATTCTGAATTAAATTGTATAATGAATATAATTCTTTTCTGAATTTTATTCTATTCTATATTTTATTCAATTCTATTCTGAATTCTCTTCTATTCTGAATTCTATTAAATGCTGAATTCTTTTCTATTCTGAAATCTATTCTATTCTGAATGTGATTCTATTCTGAATTTTATTCTCTTCTCTTCTGAATTCTTTTCTGTTCTGTATTATAAGCTTTTCTGAATTTTATTCAATTATGAATTTTATTCTATTCTGAATTTTATTCTATTCTATTCTCAATTTTGTACTATTCTGAATTCTGTTCTATTTTGAATTTAATTCTATTCTGAATTCTGTTCTATTATGAATTAAATTGTATTATGAATATAATTCTTTTCTGAATTCTATTCTGTTCTGAATTCTATTAAATGCTGAATTCTATTCTTTTCTGAAATCTATTCTGTTCTGAATTGTAAGCGTTTCTGAATTTTATTCTATTTTGAATTTTATTCTATTCTGAATTTTATTCTATTCTGAAATCTGCCCTATTGTTAACTCTATTCTATTCTGAATTTTATTCCTTTCTGAATTTTATTCCATTCTCTATTCTATTCTATTCTGAAATTTATTCTATTCTGAATTCTATTCTATTCTGAATTAAATTGTATTATGAATATAATTCTTTTCTGAATTTTATTCTATTCTGAATTTTATTCAATTCAATTCTGAATTCTATTCTATTCTGAATTCTATTAAATGCTGAATTCTATTCTATTCTGAAATCTATTCTGTTGTGAATTGTAAGCATTTCTGAATTTTATTCTATTCTGAATTTTATTCCTTTCTGAATTTTATTCTATTCTCTATTCTATTCTATTCTGAAATTTATTCTATTCTGAATTCAATACTATTATGAATTTATTCTATTCTATTCTGAATTTGATTCTATTCTGAATTTGATTCTGTTCTATTCCCTAATTTTATTCTGTTTTGAATTTTATGCTGTTCTATTCAGAATTTTATAAAATTCTCAATTCTATTCTATTTTGAATTTAATTCTATTCTGAATTTTATACTATTCTCAATTCTATTCTAATTCTATTTTATTCTGAATTCTAATCTATTCTATTTTGAATTTAATTCAATTCTGAATTCTATTCTATTCTAAATTAAATTCTATTCTAAATTAAATTCTATTATATATTCAATTCTTTTCTGAATTTTATTCTCTTGTCTTCTGAATTCTCTTCTGTTCTGTATTCTAAACTTTTCTGAATTTTATTCAATTATGAATTTTATTCTATTCTGAATTATGTTCTATTTTGAATTAAATTGTATTATGAATATAATTCTTTTCTGAATTTTATTCTATTCTCAATTTTATTCAATTCTATTCTGAATTTTGTTCTGTTTTGAATTTTATGCTATTCTTCTGAATTTTATACTATTCTCAATTCCATTTTATTTTGAATTTTATTCTATTCTGAATTTTGTACTATTCTGAATTCTGTTCTATTTTGAATTGAATTGTATTCTGAATTCTATTCTATTCTGAATTAAATTGTATTATGAATATAATTCTTTTCTGAATTTTATTCTATTCTTAATTTTATTCAATTCAATTCTGAATTCTATTCTATTCTGAATTCTATTAAATGCTGGATTCTATTCTATTCTGAAATCTATTCTGTTCTGAACGGTAAGCGTTTCTGAATTTTATTCTAGTATGAATTTTATTCTGTTCTGAAATCTACTCCATTGTTAACTCTATTCTATTCTGAATTTTATTCCATTCTCTATTCTATTCTATTCTGAATTCTATTAAATGCTGAATTCTATTCTGTTCTGAATTGTAAGCGTTTCTGAATTTTATTCTATTTTGAATTTTATTCTATTCTGAATTTTATTCTATTCTGAAATCTACCCTATTGTTAACTCTATTCTATTCTGAATTTTATTCCTTTCTGAATTTTATTACATTCTCTATTCTATTCTATTCTGAAATTTATTCTATTCTGAATTCAATACTATCATGAATTTATTCTATTCTGTTCTGAATTTGATTTTATTCTGAATTCTATTCTATTCTATTCCCTAATTTTATTCTGTTTTGAATTTTATGCTATTCTATTCAGAATTTTATACTATTCTCAATTCTGTTCTATTTTGAATTTAATTCTATTCTGAATTTTATTCTATTCTATTCCCTAATTTTATTCTGTTTTTAATTTTCTGCTATTCTATTCTGAATTTTGTACTATTCTGAATTCTGTTCTATTTTGAATTTAATTCTATTCTGAATTCTATTCTATTCTGAATTAAATTGTATAATGAATATAATTCTTTTCTGAATTTTATTCTATTCTATATTTTATTCAATTCTATTCTGAATTCTCTTCTATTCTGAATTCTATTAAATGCTGAATTCTTTTCTATTCTGAAATCTATTCTATTCTGAATGTGATTCTATTCTGAATTTTATTCTCTTCTCTTCTGAATTCTTTTCTGTTCTGTATTATAAGCTTTTCTGAATTTTATTCAATTATGAATTTTATTCTATTCTGAATTTTATTCTATTCTATTCTCAATTTTGTACTATTCTGAATTCTGTTCTATTTTGAATTTAATTCTATTCTGAATTCTGTTCTATTATGAATTAAATTGTATTATGAATATAATTCTTTTCTGAATTCTATTCTGTTCTGAATTCTATTAAATGCTGAATTCTATTCTTTTCTGAAATCTATTCTGTTCTGAATTGTAAGCGTTTCTGAATTTTATTCTATTTTGAATTTTATTCTATTCTGAATTTTATTCTATTCTGAAATCTGCCCTATTGTTAACTCTATTCTATTCTGAATTTTATTCCTTTCTGAATTTTATTCCATTCTCTATTCTATTCTATTCTGAAATTTATTCTATTCTGAATTCTATTCTATTCTGAATTAAATTGTATTATGAATATAATTCTTTTCTGAATTTTATTCTATTCTGAATTTTATTCAATTCAATTCTGAATTCTATTCTATTCTGAATTCTATTAAATGCTGAATTCTATTCTATTCTGAAATCTATTCTGTTGTGAATTGTAAGCATTTCTGAATTTTATTCTATTCTGAATTTTATTCCTTTCTGAATTTTATTCTATTCTCTATTCTATTCTATTCTGAAATTTATTCTATTCTGAATTCAATACTATTATGAATTTATTCTATTCTATTCTGAATTTGATTCTATTCTGAATTTGATTCTGTTCTATTCCCTAATTTTATTCTGTTTTGAATTTTATGCTGTTCTATTCAGAATTTTATAAAATTCTCAATTCTATTCTATTTTGAATTTAATTCTATTCTGAATTTTATACTATTCTCAATTCTATTCTAATTCTATTTTATTCTGAATTCTAATCTATTCTATTTTGAATTTAATTCAATTCTGAATTCTATTCTATTCTAAATTAAATTCTATTCTAAATTAAATTCTATTATATATTCAATTCTTTTCTGAATTTTATTCTCTTGTCTTCTGAATTCTCTTCTGTTCTGTATTCTAAACTTTTCTGAATTTTATTCAATTATGAATTTTATTCTATTCTGAATTATGTTCTATTTTGAATTAAATTGTATTATGAATATAATTCTTTTCTGAATTTTATTCTATTCTCAATTTTATTCAATTCTATTCTGAATTTTGTTCTGTTTTGAATTTTATGCTATTCTTCTGAATTTTATACTATTCTCAATTCCATTTTATTTTGAATTTTATTCTATTCTGAATTTTGTACTATTCTGAATTCTGTTCTATTTTGAATTGAATTGTATTCTGAATTCTATTCTATTCTGAATTAAATTGTATTATGAATATAATTCTTTTCTGAATTTTATTCTATTCTTAATTTTATTCAATTCAATTCTGAATTCTATTCTATTCTGAATTCTATTAAATGCTGGATTCTATTCTATTCTGAAATCTATTCTGTTCTGAACGGTAAGCGTTTCTGAATTTTATTCTAGTATGAATTTTATTCTGTTCTGAAATCTACTCCATTGTTAACTCTATTCTATTCTGAATTTTATTCCATTCTCTATTCTATTCTATTCTGAAATTTATTCTATTCTGAATTCAATACTATCATGAATTTATTCTATTCTGTTCTGAATTTGATTCTATTCTGAATTTCATTCTATTCTGAATTTTATTCTACTCTCTATTCTATTCTGAAATTTATTCTATTCTGAATTCAATACTATTCTAAATTTATTCTATTCTATTCTGAATTTGATTTTATTCTGAATTTTATTCGATTCTATTCCCTAATTTTATTCTCTTTTTCATTTTATGCTATTCTATTCTGAATTTTGTACTATTCTGAATTCTGTTCTATTTTGAATTTAATTCTATTCTGAATTCTATTCTATTCTGAATTAAATTGTATTATGAATATAATTCTTTTCTGAATTTTATGCTGTTCTGAATTTTATTCCTTTCTGAATTTTATTCTATTTTCTATTCTATTCTGAAATTTATTTTATTCTGAATTCAATACCATTATGAATTTATTCTATTCAATTCTGAATTTGATTCTATTCTGAATTTTATTCGATTCTGTTCCCTAATTTTATTCTGTTTTGAATTTTATGCTATTCTATTCAGAATTTTATACTATTCTCAATTCTATTCTATTTTGAATTTAATTCTATTCTGAATTTTATTCTATTCTATTCTAAATTAAATTCTATTCTGAATTCAATTCTTTTCTGAATTTTATTCTAATCTGAATTTTATTCTCTTCAATTCTGAATTCTGTTCTGTATTCTAAGCTTTTCTGAATTTTATTCAATTATGAATTTTATTCTATTATGAATTTTGCTCTGTTTTGAATTTTATGCTATTCTTCTGAATTTTATACTATTCTCAATTCCATTTTATTTTGAATTTTATTCTATTCTGAATTTTATTCTATTCTGAATTTTATTCTATTCTATTCTCAATTTTGTACTATTCTGAATTCTGTTCTATTTTGAATTTAATTCTATTCTGAATTAAATTGTATTATGAATATAATTCTTTTCTGAATTTTATTCTATTCTGAATTTTTTCAATTCTATTCTGAATTCTATTCTATTCTGAATTCTATTAAATGCTGAATTCTATTCTATTCTGAAATCTACTCCATTGTTAACTCTATTCTATTCTGAATTTTATTCCTTTCTGAATTTTATTCTATTCTCAATTCTATTCTATTCTGAAATTTATTCTATTCTGAATTCAATACTATTCTGAATTTATTCTATTCTATTCTGAATTTGATTCTATTCTGAATTTCATTCTGTTCTATTCCCTAATTTTATTCTGTTTTGAATTTTATGCTATTTTATTCAGAATTTTGTTCTGTTTTGAATTTTATGCTATTCTTCTGAATTTTATACTATTCTCAATTCCATTTTATTTTGAATTTTATTCTCTTCTGAATTTTATTCTCTTCTGTTCTGAATTTTGTACTATTCTGAATTCTGTTTTATTTTGAATTAAATTGTATTATGAATATAATTCTTTTCTGAATTTTATTCTGTTCTGAATTTTTTCAGTTCTATTCTGAATTCTATTCTATTCTGAATTCTATTAAATGCTGGATTCTATTCTATTCTGAAATCTATTCTGTTCTGAATTGTAAGCGTTTCTGAATTTTATTCTATTCTGAAATCTACTCCATTGTTAACTCTATTCTATTCTGAATTTTATTCCTTTCTGAATTTTATTCCATTCTCTATTCTATTCTATTCTGAAATTTATTCTATTCTGAATTCAATACTGTCATGAATTCATTCTATTCTGTTCTGAATTTGATTCTATTCTGAATTTTATTCTATTCTATTCCCTAATTTTATTCTGTTTTGAATTTTATGCTATTCTATTCAAAATTTTATACTATTCTCAATTCTGTTCTATTTTGAATTTAATTCTATTCTGAATTTTATTCTATTCTGTTCTTTAATTTTATTCTGTTTTTAATTTTATGCTATTCTATTCAGAATTTATACTATTCTCAATTCTATTCTATTTTGAATTTAATTCTATTCTGAATTTTATACTATTCTGAATTCTATTCTAACTCCATTCTATTCTGAATTCTATGCTATTCTATTTTGAATTTAATTCAATTCTGAATTCTATTCTATATTCAATTCTTTTCTGAATTTTATTCTCTTCTCTTCTGAATTCTCTTCTGTTCTGTATTCTAAGCTTTTCTGAATTTTATTCAATCATGAATTTTATTCTATTCTGAATTCTGTTCTATTTTGAATTGAATTCTATTCCACTCTGAATTAAATTGTATTATGAATATAATTCTTTTCTGAATTTTGTTCTGTTTTGAATTTTATGCTGTTCTTCTGAATTTTATACTATTCTCAATTCCATTTTATTTTGAAGTTTATTCTATTCTGAATTTTATTCTATTCTGTTCTGAATTTTGTACTATTCTGAATTCTGTTCTATTTTGAATTTAATTCTATTCTGAATTCTATTCTATTCTGAATTAAATTGTATAATGAATATAATTCTTTTCTGAATTTTATTCTATTCTATATTTTATTCAATTCTATTCTGAATTCTCTTCTATTCTGAATTCTATTAAATGCTGAATTCTTTTCTATTCTGAAATCTATTCTATTCTGAATGTGATTCTATTCTGAATTTTATTCTCTTCTCTTCTGAATTCTTTTCTGTTCTGTATTATAAGCTTTTCTGAATTTTATTCAATTATGAATTTTATTCTATTCTGAATTTTATTCTATTCTATTCTCAATTTTGTACTATTCTGAATTCTGTTCTATTTTGAATTTATTCTATTCTGAATTCTGTTCTATTATGAATTAAATTGTATTATGAATATAATTCTTTTCTGAATTCTATTCTGTTCTGAATTCTATTAAATGCTGAATTCTATTCTTTTCTGAAATCTATTCTGTTCTGAATTGTAAGCGTTTCTGAATTTTATTCTATTTTGAATTTTATTCTATTCTGAATTTTATTCTATTCTGAAATCTGCCCTATTGTTAACTCTATTCTATTCTGAATTTTATTCCTTTCTGAATTTTATTCCATTCTCTATTCTATTCTATTCTGAAATTTATTCTATTCTGAATTCTATTCTATTCTGAATTAAATTGTATTATGAATATAATTCTTTTCTGAATTTTATTCTATTCTGAATTTTATTCAATTCAATTCTGAATTCTATTCTATTCTGAATTCTATTAAATGCTGAATTCTATTCTATTCTGAAATCTATTCTGTTGTGAATTGTAAGCATTTCTGAATTTTATTCTATTCTGAATTTTATTCCTTTCTGAATTTTATTCTATTCTCTATTCTATTCTATTCTGAAATTTATTCTATTCTGAATTCAATACTATTATGAATTTATTCTATTCTATTCTGAATTTGATTCTATTCTGAATTTGATTCTGTTCTATTCCCTAATTTTATTCTGTTTTGAATTTTATGCTGTTCTATTCAGAATTTTATAAAATTCTCAATTCTATTCTATTTTGAATTTAATTCTATTCTGAATTTTATACTATTCTCAATTCTATTCTAATTCTATTTTATTCTGAATTCTAATCTATTCTATTTTGAATTTAATTCAATTCTGAATTCTATTCTATTCTAAATTAAATTCTATTCTAAATTAAATTCTATTATATATTCAATTCTTTTCTGAATTTTATTCTCTTGTCTTCTGAATTCTCTTCTGTTCTGTATTCTAAACTTTTCTGAATTTTATTCAATTATGAATTTTATTCTATTCTGAATTATGTTCTATTTTGAATTAAATTGTATTATGAATATAATTCTTTTCTGAATTTTATTCTATTCTCAATTTTATTCAATTCTATTCTGAATTTTGTTCTGTTTTGAATTTTATGCTATTCTTCTGAATTTTATACTATTCTCAATTCCATTTTATTTTGAATTTTATTCTATTCTGAATTTTGTACTATTCTGAATTCTGTTCTATTTTGAATTGAATTGTATTCTGAATTCTATTCTATTCTGAATTAAATTGTATTATGAATATAATTCTTTTCTGAATTTTATTCTATTCTTAATTTTATTCAATTCAATTCTGAATTCTATTCTATTCTGAATTCTATTAAATGCTGGATTCTATTCTATTCTGAAATCTATTCTGTTCTGAATGGTAAGCGTTTCTGAATTTTATTCTAGTATGAATTTTATTCTGTTCTGAAATCTACTCCATTGTTAACTCTATTCTATTCTGAATTTTATTCCATTCTCTATTCTATTCTATTCTGAAATTTATTCTATTCTGAATTCAATACTATCATGAATTTATTCTATTCTGTTCTGAATTTGATTCTATTCTGAATTTGATTCTATTCTGAATTTTATTCTACTCTCTATTCTATTCTGAAATTTATTCTATTCTGAATTCAATACTATTCTAAATTTATTCTATTCTATTCTGAATTTGATTTTATTCTGAATTTTATTCGATTCTATTCCCTAATTTTATTCTCTTTTTCATTTTATGCTATTCTATTCTGAATTTTGTACTATTCTGAATTCTGTTCTATTTTGAATTTAATTCTATTCTGAATTCTATTCTATTCTGAATTAAATTGTATTATGAATATAATTCTTTTCTGAATTTTATTCTGTTCTGAATTTTATTCCTTTCTGAATTTTATTCTATTTTCTATTCTATTCTGAAATTTATTTTATTCTGAATTCAATACCATTATGAATTTATTCTATTCAATTCTGAATTTGATTCTATTCTGAATTTTATTCGATTCTGTTCCCTAATTTTATTCTGTTTTGAATTTTATGCTATTCTATTCAGAATTTTATACTATTCTCAATTCTATTCTATTTTGAATTTAATTCTATTCTGAATTTTATTCTATTCTATTCTAAATTAAATTCTATTCTGAATTCAATTCTTTTCTGAATTTTATTCTAATCTGAATTTTATTCTCTTCAATTCTGAATTCTGTTCTGTATTCTAAGCTTTTCTGAATTTTATTCAATTATGAATTTTATTCTATTATGAATTTTATTCTATTCTATTCTGAATTTTGCTCTGTTTTGAATTTTATGCTATTCTTCTGAATTTTATACTATTCTCAATTCCATTTTATTTTGAATTTTATTCTATTCTGAATTTTATTCTATTCTGAATTTTATTCTATTCTATTCTCAATTTTGTACTATTCTGAATTCTGTTCTATTTTGAATTTAATTCTATTCTGAATTCTATTCTATTCTGAATTCTATTAAATGCTGGATTCTATTCTATTCTGAAATCTATTCTATTCTGAATGGTAAGCCTTTCTGAATTTTATTCTAGTATGAATTTTATTCTGTTCTGAAATCTACTCCATTGTTAACTCTATTCTATTCTGAATTTTATTCCATTCTCTATTCTATTCTATTCTGAAATTTATTCTATTCTGAATTCAATACTATCATGAATTTATTCTATTCTGTTCTGAATTTGATTCTATTCTGAATTTCATTCTATTCTGAATTTTATTCTACTCTCTATTCTATTCTGAAATTTATTCTATTCTGAATTCAATACTATTCTAAATTTATTCTATTCTATTCTGAATTTGATTTTATTCTGAATTTTATTCGATTCTATTCCCTAATTTTATTCTCTTTTTCATTTTATGCTATTCTATTCTGAATTTTGTACTATTCTGAATTCTGTTCTATTTTGAATTTAATTCTATTCTGAATTCTATTCTATTCTGAATTCTATTAAATGCTGGATTCTATTCTATTCTGAAATCTATTCTGTTCTGAATGGTAAGCCTTTCTGAATTTTATTCTAGTATGAATTTTATTCTGTTCTGAAATCTACTCCATTGTTAACTCTATTCTATTCTGAATTTTATTCCATTCTCTATTCTATTCTATTCTGAAATTTATTCTATTCTGAATTCAATACTATCATGAATTTATTCTATTCTGTTCTGAATTTGATTCTATTCTGAATTTCATTCTATTCTGAATTTTATTCTACTCTCTATTCTATTCTGAAATTTATTCTATTCTGAATTCAATACTATTCTAAATTTATTCTATTCTATTCTGAATTTGATTTTATTCTGAATTTTATTCGATTCTATTCCCTAATTTTATTCTCTTTTTCATTTTATGCTATTCTATTCTGAATTTTGTACTATTCTGAATTCTGTTCTATTTTGAATTTAATTCTATTCTGAATTCTATTCTATTCTGAATTAAATTGTATTATGAATTTAATTCTTTTCTGAATTTTATTCTGTTCTGAATTTTATTCCTTTCTGAATTTTATTCTATTTTCTATTCTATTCTGAAATTTATTCTATTCTGAATTCAATACCATTTTGAATTTATTCTATTCAATTCTGAATTTGATTCTATTCTGAATTTTATTCGATTCTGTTCCCTAATTTTATTCTGTTTTGAATTTTATGCTATTCTATTCAGAATTTTATACTATTCTCAATTCTATTCTATTTTGAATTTAATTCTATTCTGAATTTTATTCTATTCTATTCTAAATTAAATTCTATTCTGAATTCAATTCTTTTCTGAATTTTATTCTAATCTGAATTTTATTCTCTTCAATTCTGAATTCTGTTCTGTTCTGTATTCTAAGCTTTTCTGAATTTTATTCAATTATGAATTTTATTCTATTATGAATTTTATTCTATTCTATTCTGAATTTTGCTCTGTTTTGAATTTTATGCTATTCTTCTGAATTTTATACTATTCTCAATTCCATTTTATTTTGAATTTTATTCTATTCTGAATTTTATTCTCTTCTGAATTTTATTCTATTCTATTCTCAATTTTGTACTATTCTGAATTCTGTTCTATTTTGAATTTAATTCTATTCTGAATTCTATTCTATTCTGAATTAAATTGTATTATGAATATAATTCTTTTCTGAATTTTATTCTATTCTGAATTTTTTCAATTCTATTCTGAATTCTATTCTATTCTGAATTCTATTAAATGCTGAATTCTATTCTATTCTGAAATCTATTCTGTTGTGAATTGTAAGCATTTCTGAATTTTATTCTATTCTGAATTTTATTCCTTTCTGAATTTTATTCTATTCTCTATTCTATTCTATTCTGAAATTTATTCTATTCTGAATTCAATACTATTCTGAATTTATTCTATTCTATTCTGAATTTGATTCTATTCTGAATTTGATTCTGTTCTATTCCCTAATTTTATTCTGTTTTGAATTTTATGCTATTTTATTCAGAATTTTGTTCTGTTTTGGATTTTATGCTATTCTTCTGAATTTTATACTATTCTCAATTCCATTTTATTTTGAATTTTATTCTCTTCTGAATTTTATTCTCTTCTGTTCTGAATTTTGTACTATTCTGAATTCTGTTTTATTTTGAATTAAATTGTATTATGAATATAATTCTTTTCTGAATTTTATTCTGTTCTGAATTTTTTCAATTCTATTCTGAATTCTATTCTATTCTGAATTCTATTAAATGCTGGATTCTATTCTATTCTGAAATCTATTCTGTTCTGAATTGTAAGCGTTTCTGAATTTTATTCTATTCTGAAATCTACTCCATTGTTAACTCTATTCTATTGTGAATTTTATTCCTTTCTGAATTTTATTCCATTCTCTATTCTATTCTATTCTGAAATTTATTCTATTCTGAATTCAATACTGTCATGAATTCATTCTATTCTGTTCTGAATTTGATTCTATTCTGAATTTTATTCTATTCTATTCCCTAATTTTATTCTGTTTTGAATTTTATGCTATTCTATTCAAAATTTTATTCTCTTTTTAATTTTATGCTATTCTATTCAGAATTTATACTATTCTCAATTCTATTCTATTTTGAATTTAATTCTATTCTGAATTTTATTCTATTCTATTATTTAATTTTATTCTCTTTTTAATTTTATGCTATTCTATTCAGAATTTATACTATTCTCAATTCTGTTCTATTTTGAATTTAATTCTATTCTGAATTTTATTCTATTCTATTCTTTAATTTTATTCTCTTTTTAATTTTATGCTATTCTATTCAGAATTTATACTATTCTCAATTCTATTCTATTTTGAATTTAATTCTATTCTGAATTTTATACTATTCTGAATTCTATTCTAACTCCATTCTATTCTGAATTCTATGCTATTCTATTTTGAATTTAATTCAATTCTGAATTCTATTCTATTCTAAATTAAATTCTATTCTATATTCAATTCTTTTCTGAATTTTATTCTCTTCTCTTCTGAATTCTCTTCTGTTCTGTATTCTAAGCTTTTCTGAATTTTATTCAATCATGAATTTTATTCTATTCTGAATTCTGTTCTATTTTGAATTGAATTCTATTCCACTCTGAATTAAATTGTATTATGAATATAATTCTTTTCTGAATTTTGTTCTGTTTTGAATTTTATGCTGTTCTTCTGAATTTTATACTATTCTCAATTCCATTTTATTTTGAAGTTTATTCTATTCTGAATTTTATTCTATTCTGTTCTGAATTTTGTACTATTCTGAATTCTGTTCTATTTTGAATTGAATTCTATTCTGAATTCTATTAAATGCTGAATTCTATTCTTTTCTGAAATCTGTTCTGTTCTGAATTGTCAGCGTTTCTGAGTTTTATTCTATTATGAATTTTATTCTATTCTGAAATCTACTCTATTGTTAACTCTATTCTATTCTGAATTTTATTCCTTTCTGAATTTTATTCTATTCTCTATTCTATTCTATTCTGAAATTTATTCTATTCTGAATTGAATACTATTCTGAATTTACTCTATTCTATTCTGAATGTGATTCTATTCTGAATTTTATTCTCTTCTCTTCTGAATTCTGTTCTGTTCTGTATTATAAGCTTTTCTGAATTTTATTCAATTATGAATTTAATTCTATTCTGAATTTTATTCTATTCTATTCTCAATTTTGTACTATTCTGAACTCTGTTCTATTTTGAATTTAATTCTATTCTGAATTCTGTTCTATTCTGAATTAAATTGTAATATGAATATAATTCTTTTCTGAATTCTATTCTATTCTGAATTCTATTAAATGCTGAATTCTATTCTGTTCTGAATTGTAAGCGTTTCTGAATTTTATTCTATTTTGAATTTTATTCTATTCTGAATTTTATTCTATTCTGAAATCTACCCTATTGTTAACTCTATTCTATTCTGAATTTTATTCCTTTCTGAATTTTATTCCATTCTCTATTCTATTCTATTCTGAAATTTATTCTATTCTGAATTCAATACTATCATGAATTTATTCTATTCTGTTCTGAATTTGATTTTATTCTGAATTTGATTCTATTCTATTCCCTAATTTTATTCTGTTTTGAATTTTATGCTATTCTATTCAGAATTTTATACTATTCTCAATTCTGTTCTATTTTGAATTTAATTCTATTCTGAATTTTATTCTATTCTATTCCCTAATTTTATTCTGTTTTTAATTTTCTGCTATTCTATTCTGAATTTTGTACTATTCTGAATTCTGTTCTATTTTGAATTTAATTCTATTCTGAATTCTATTCTATTCTGAATTAAATTGTATAATGAATATAATTCTTTTCTGAATTTTATTCTATTCTATATTTTATTCAATTCTATTCTCAATTCTCTTCTCTTCTGAATTCTATTAAATGCTGAATTCTTTTCTATTCTGAAATCTATTCTATTCTGAATGTGATTCTATTTTGAATTTTATTCTCTTTTCTTCTGAATTCTGTTCTGTTCTGTATTATAAGCTTTTCTGAATTTTATTCAATTATGAATTTTATTCTATTCTGAATTTTATTCTATTCTATTCTCAATTTTGTACTATTCTGAATTCTGTTCTATTTTGAATTTAATTCTATTCTGAATTCTGTTCTATTCTGAATTAAATTGTAATATGAATATAATTCTTTTCTGAATTCTATTCTATTCTGAATTCTATTAAATGCTGAATTCTATTCTTTTCTGAAATCTATTATGTTCTGAATTGTAAGCGTTTCTGAATTTTATTCTATTTTGAATTTTATTCTATTCTGAATTTTATTCTATTCTGAAATCTACCCTATTGTTAACTCTATTCTATTCTGAATTTTATTCCTTTCTGAATTTTATTCCATTCTCTATTCTATTCTATTCTGAAATTTATTCTATTCTGAATTCTATTCTATTCTGAATTAAATTGTATTATGAATATAATTCTTTTCTGAATTTTATTCTATTCTGAATTATATTCTATTCTGAAATCTATTCTGTTGTGAATTGTAAGCATTTCTGAATTTTATTCTATTCTGAATTTTATTCTATTCTGAATTTTATTCCTTTCTGAATTTTATTCTATTCTCTATTCTATTCTATTCTGAAATTTATTCTATTCTGAATTCAATACTATTATGAATTTATTCTATTCTATTCTGAATTTGATTCTATTGTGAATTTGATTCTGTTCTATTCCCTAATTTTATTCTGTTTTGAATTTTATGCTGTTCTATTCAGAATTTTATAAAATTCTCAATTCTATTCTATTTTGAATTTAATTCTATTCTGAATTTTATTCTATTCTATTCTTTAATTTTATTCTGTTTTTAATTTTATGCTATTCTATTCAGAATTTATACTATTCTCAATTCTATTCTATTTTGAATTTAATTCTATTCTGAATTTTATACTATTCTGAATTCTATTCTAACTCCATTCTATTCTGAATTCTA
Source organism: Hydrophis major (assembly GCA_033807585.1). Classification (NCBI taxonomy): domain Eukaryota; kingdom Metazoa; phylum Chordata; class Lepidosauria; order Squamata; family Elapidae; genus Hydrophis; species Hydrophis major. The sequence goes on from JAUCBL010000208.1 coordinate 188,297, forward strand.
TTCTATTCTATTTTGAATTTAATTCAATTCTGAATTCTATTCTATTCTGAATTCTATTAAATGCTGAATTCTATTCTATTCTGAAATCTATTCTTTTCTGAATTGTAAGCGTTTCTGAATTTTATTCTATTCTGAATTTTATTCCTTTCTGAATTTTATTCTATTCTCTATTCTATTCTATTCTGAAATTTATTCTATTCTGAATTCAATACTATTCTGAATTTATTCTATTCTATTCTGAATTTGATTCTATTCTGAATTTGATTCTGTTCTATTCCCTAATTTTATTCTGTTTTGAATTTTATGCTATTTTATTCAGAATTTTGTTCTGTTTTGAATTTTATGCTATTCTTCTGAATTTTATACTATTCTCAATTCCATTTTATTTTGCATTTTATTCTCTTCTGAATTTTATTCTCTTCTGTTCTGAATTTTGTGCTATTCTGAATTCTGTTTTATTTTGAATTAAATTGTATTATGAATATAATTCTTTTCTGAATTTTATTCTGTTCTGAATTTTTCAATTCTATTCTGAATTCTATTCTATTCTGAATTCTATTAAATGCTGGATTCTATTCTATTCTGAAATCTATTCTGTTCTGAATTGTAAGCGTTTCTGAATTTTATTCTATTCTGAAATCTACTCCATTGTTAACTCTATTCTATTGTGAATTTTATTCCTTTCTGAATTTTATCCCATTCTCTATTCTATTCTATTCTGAAATTTATTCTATTCTGAATTCAATACTGTCATGAATTCATTCTATTCTGTTCTGAATTTGATTCTATTCTGAATTTTATTCTATTCTATTCCCTAATTTTATTCTGTTTTGAATTTTATGCTATTCTATTCAAAATTTTATACTATTCTCAATTCTGTTCTATTTTGAATTTAATTCTATTCTGAATTTTATTCTATTCTATTCTTTAATTTTATTCTGTTTTTAATTTTATGCTATTCTATTCAGAATTTATACTATTCTCAATTCTATTCTATTTTGAATTTAATTCTATTCTGAATTTTATACTATTCTGAATTCTATTCTAACTCCATTCTATTCTGAATTCTATGCTATTCTATTTTGAATTTAATTAAATTCTGAATTCTATTCTATTCTAAATTAAATTCTATTCTATATTCAATTCTTTTCTGAATTTTATTCTCTTCTCTTCTGAATTCTCTTCTGTTCTGTATTCTAAGCTTTTCTGAATTTTATTCAATCATGAATTTTATTCTATTCTGAATTCTGTTCTATTTTGAATTGAAATCTATTCCACTCTGAATTAAATTGTATTATGAATATAATTCTTTTCTGAATTTTATTCTATTCTGAATTTTATACTATTCTATTCTGAGTTTTGTTTTGTTTTGAATTTTATGCTGTTCTTCTGAATTTTATACTATACTCAATTCCATTTTATTTTGAATTTAATTCTATTCTGAATTAAATTGTATTATGAATATAATTCTTTTCTGAATTTTATTCTATTCTGAATTTTTTCAATTCTATTCTGAATTCTATTCCATTCTGAATTCTATTAAATGCTGAATTCTATTCTGTTCTGAAATCTATTCTGTTGTGAATTGTAAGCATTTCTGAATTTTATTCTATTCTGAATTTTATTCCTTTCTGAATTTTATTCTATTCTATTCTATTCTGAAATTTATTCTATTCTGAATTCAATGCTATTCTGAATTTATTCTATTCTATTCTGAATATGATTCTATTCTGAATTTGATTCTGTTCTATTCCCTAATTTTATTCTGTTTTGAATTTTATGCTATTTTATTCAGAATTTTATTCTGTTTTGAATTTTATGCTATTTTATTCAGAATTTTATACTATTCTCAATTCTGTTCTATTCTAAATTTAATTCTTTTCTGAATTTTATTCTATTCTGAATTTTATTCTATTCTATTCCCTAATTTTATTCTGTTTTTAATTTTATGCTATTCTTCTGAATTTTATACTATTCTCAATTCCATTTTATTTTGAATTTAATTCTATTCTGAATTCTATGCTATTCTAAAATTAAATTGTATTATGAATCTAATTCTTTTCTGAATTTTATTCTATTCTTTATTTTATTCAATTCTATTCTGAATTTTATTCTATTCTGAATTCTATTAAATGTTGAATTATATTCTATTCTGAAATCTACCCTATTGTTAACTCTATTCTATTCTGAATTTTATTCCTTTCTGAATTTTATTCCATTCTCTATTCTATTCTATTCTGAAATTTATTCTATTCTGAATTCAATACTGTCATGAATTCATTCTATTCTGTTCTGAATTTGATTCTATTCTGAATTTTATTCTATTCTATTCCCTAATTTTATTCTGTTTTGAATTTTATGCTATTCTATTCAAAATTTTATACTATTCTCAATTCTGTTCTTTGTTGAATTTAATTCTATTCTGAATTCTGTTCTATTCTGAATTAAATTGTATTATGAATATAATTCTTTTCTGAATTTTATTCTATTCTGAATTTTTTCAATTCTATTCTGAATTCTATTCTATTCTGAATTCTATTAAATGCTGAATTCTATTCTATTCTGAAATCTATTCTTTTCTGAATTGTAAGCGTTTCTGAATTTTATTCTATTCTGAATTTTTTTCCTTTCTGAATTTTATTCTATTCTCTATTCTATTCTATTCTGAAATTTATTCTATTCTGAATTCAATACTATTCTGAATTTATTCTATTCTATTCTGAATTTGATTCTATTCTGAATTTGATTCTGTTCTATTCCCTAATTTTATTCTGTTTTGAATTTTATGCTATTTTATTCAGAATTTTGTTCTGTTTTGAATTTTATGCTATTCTTCTGAATTTTATACTATTCTCAATTCCATTTTATTTTGAATTTTATTCTCTTCTGAATTTTATTCTCTTCTGTTCTGAATTTTGTACTATTCTGAATTCTGTTTTATTTTGAATTAAATTGTATTATGAATATAATTCTTTTCTGAATTTTATTCTGTTCTGAATTTTTTCAATTCTATTCTGAATTCTATTCTATTCTGAATTCTATTAAATGCTGGATTCTATTCTATTCTGAAATCTATTCTGTTCTGAATTGTAAGCGTTTCTGAATTTTATTCTATTCTGAAATCTACTCCATTGTTAACTCTATTCTATTCTGAATTTTATTCCTTTCTGAATTTTATTCCATTCTCTATTCTATTCTATTCTGAAATTTATTCTATTCTGAATTCAATACTGTCATGAATTCATTCTATTCTGTTCTGAATTTGATTCTATTCTGAATTTTATTCTATTCTATTCCCTAATTTTATTCTGTTTTGAATTTTATGCTATTCTATTCAAAATTTTATACTATTCTCAATTCTGTTCTATTTTGAATTTAATTCTATTCTGAATTTTATTCTATTCTATTCTTTAATTTTATTCTGTTTTTAATTTTATGCTATTCTATTCAGAATTTATACTATTCTCAATTCTATTCTATTTTGAATTTAATTCTATTCTGAATTTTATACTATTCTGAATTCTATTCTAACTCCATTCTATTCTGAATTCTATGCTATTCTATTTTGAATTTAATTCAATTCTGAATTCTATTCTATTCTAAATTAAATTCTATTCTATATTCAATTCTTTTCTGAATTTTATTCTCTTCTCTTCTGAATTCTCTTCTATTCTGTATTCTAAGCTTTTCTGAATTTTATTCAATCATGAATTTTATTCTATTCTGAATTTTATACTATTCTATTCTGAATTTTGTTCTGTTTTGAATTTTATGCTGTTCTTCTGAATTTTATACTATTCTCAATTCCATTTTATTTTGAAGTTTATTCTATTCTGAATTTTATTCTATTCTGTTCTGAATTTTGTACTATTCTGAATTCTCTTCTATTTTGAATTGAATTCTATTCTGAATTCTATTCTATTCTGAATTCTATTCAATTCTATTCTGTATTCTATTCTATTCTGAATTCGATTAAATGCTGAATTCTATTCTATTCTGAAATCTATTCTGTTGTGAATTGTAAGCATTTCTGAATTTTATTCTATTCTGAATTTTATTCCTTTCTAAATTTTATTCTATTCTCCATTCTATTCTATTCTGAAATTTATTCTATTCTGAATTCAATACTATTCTGAATTTATTCTATTCTATTCTGAATTTTGTACTATTCTGAATTCTGTTCTATTTTGAATTAAATTGTATTATGAATATAATTCTTCTGAATTTTATACTATTCTCAATTCCATTTTATTTTGAATTTTATTCTATTCTGAATTTTATTCTATTCTATTCTGAATTTTGTACTATTCTGAATTCTGTTCTATTTTGAATTGATTTGTATTCTGAATTCTATTCTATTCTGAATTAAATTGTATTATGAATATAATTCTTTTCTGAATTTTATTCTATTCTGAATTTTATTCAATTCTATTCTGAATTCAATACTATCATGAATTTATTCTATTCTGTTCTGAATTTGATTCTATTCTGAATTTGATTCTATTCTATTCCCTAATTTTATTCTGTTTTGAATTTTATGCTATTCTATTCAGAATTTTATACTATTCTCAATTCTGTTCTATTTTGAATTTAATTCTATTCTGAATTTTATTCTATTCTATTCCCTAATTTTATTCTGTTTTTAATTTTATGCTATTCGATTCTAAATTTTGTACTATTCTGAATTCTGTTCTATTTTGGATTTAATTCTATTCTGAATTCTATTCTATTCTGAATTAAACTGTATTATGAATATAATTCTTTCCTGAATTTTATTCTATTCTGAATTTTATTGAATTCTATTCTGAATTCTATTCTATTCTGAATTCTATTAAATGCTGAATTCTATTCTATTCTGAAATCTATTCTGTTGTGAATTGTAAGCATTTCTGAATTTTATTCTATTCTGAATTTTATTCCTTTCTGAATTTTATTCTATTCTCTATTCTATTCTATTCTGAAATTTATTCTATTCTGAATTCAATACTATTATGAATTTATTCTATTCAATTCTGAATTTGATTCAATTCTGAATTTTGTTCGATTCTATTCCCTAATTTTATTCTGTTTTTAATTTTATGTTATTCTATTCAGAATTTTATACTATTCTCAATTCCATTTTATTTTGAATTTTATTCTATTCTGAGTTTTATTCTATTCTATTCTGAATTTTGTACTATTCTGAATTGTGTTCTATTTTGAATTGAATTGTATTCTGAATTCTATTCTATTCTGAATTAAATTGTATTATGAATATAATTCTTTTCTGAATTTTATTCTATTCTGAATTTTTTCAATTCTGATTTCAATACTATCATGAATTTATTCTATTCTGTTCTGAATTTGATTCTATTCTGAATTTTATTCTATTCTATTCCCTAATTTTATTCTGTTTTGAATTTTATGCTATTCTATTCAGAATTTTATACTATTCTCAATTCTGTTCTATTCTAAATTTAATTCTTTTCTGAATTTTATTCTATTCTGAATTTTATTCTATTCTATTCCCTAATTTTATTCTGTTTTTAATTTTATGCTATTCTTCTGAATTTTATACTATTCTCAATTCCATTTTATTTTGAATTTAATTCTATTCTGAATTCTATGCTATTCTAAAATTAAATTGAATTATGAATCTAATTCTTTTCTGAATTTTATTCTATTCTGAATTTTATTCAATTCTATTCTGAATTCTATTCTATTCTGAATTCTATTAAATGCTGAATTCTATTCTATTCTGAAATCTTTTCTGTTGTGAATTGTAAGCATTTCTGAATTTTGTTCTATTATGAATTTTATTCCTTTCTGAATTTTTTTCTATTCTCTATTCTATTCTGAAATTTATTCTACTCTGAATTCAATACTATTCAGAATTTATTCTAATCTATTCTGAATTTTGTACTATTCTGAATTCTGTTCTATTTTGAATTAAATTGTATTATGAATATGATTCTTTTCTGAATTTTATTCTATTCTCAATTTTATTCTATTCTATTCTGAATTTTGTACTGTTTTGAATTTTATGCTATTCTTCTGAATTTTATACTATTCTCAATTCCATTTTATTTTGAATTTTATTCTATTCTGAGTTTTATTCTATTCTATTCTGAATTTTGTACTATTCTGAATTCTGTTCTATTTTGAATTGAATTGTATTCTGAATTCTATTCTATTCTGAATTGAATTGTATAATGAATATAATTCTTTTCTGAATTTTTTCTATTCTGAATTTTATTCAATTCTATTCTGAATTCAATATTATCATGAATTTATTCTATTCTGTTCTGAATTTGATTCTATTCTGAATTTGATTCTATTCTATTCCCTAATTTTATTCTGTTTTGAATTTTATGCTATTCTATTCAGAAATTTATACTATTCTCAATTCTGTTCTATTCTAAATTTAATTCTATTCTGAATTTTATTCTATTCTATTCCCTAATTTTATTCTGTTTTTAATTTTATGCTATTCTTCTGAATTTTATACTATTCTCAATTCCATTTTATTTTGAATTTAATTCTATTCTGAATTCTATGCTATTCTAAAATTAAATTGTATTATGAATCTAATTCTTTTCTGAATTTTATTCTGTTCTGTATTTTATTCTATTCTATTCCCTAATTTTATTCTGTTTTTAATTTTATGCTATTCTTCTGAATTTTATACTATTCTCAATTCCATTTTATTTTGAATTTAATTCTATTCTGAATTCTATGCTATTCTAAAATTAAATTGTATTATGAATCTAATTCTTTTCTGAATTTTATTCTATTCTTTATTTTATTCAATTCTATTCTGAATTTTATTCTATTCTGAATTCTATTAAATGCTGAATTATATTCTATTCTGAAATCTACCCTATTGTTAACTTTATTCTATTCTGAATTTTATTCCTTTCTGAATTTTATTCCATTCTCTATTCTATTCTATTCTGAAATTTATTCTATTCTGAATTCAATACTGTAATGAATTCATTCTATTCTGTTCTGAATTTGATTCTATTCTGAATTTTATTCTATTCTATTCCCTAATTTTATTCTGTTTTGAATTTTATGCTATTCTATTCAAAATTTTATACTATTCTCAATTCTGTTCTTTTTTGAATTTAATTCTATTCTGAATTCTGTTCTATTCTGAATTAAATTGTATTATGAATATAATTCTTTTCTGAATTTTATTCTATTCTGAATTTTTTCAATTCTATTCTGAATTCTATTCTATTCTGAATTCTATTAAATGCTGAATTCTATTCTATTCTGAAATCTATTCTTTTCTGAATTGTAAGCGTTTCTGAATTTTATTCTATTCTGAATTTTTTTCCTTTCTGAATTTTATTCTATTCTCTATTCTATTCTATTCTGAAATTTATTCTATTCTGAATTCAATACTATTCTGAATTTATTCTATTCTATTCTGAATTTGATTCTATTCTGAATTTGATTCTGTTCTATTCCCTAATTTTATTCTGTTTTGAATTTTATGCTATTTTATTCAGAATTTTGTTCTGTTTTGAATTTTATGCTATTCTTCTGAATTTTATACTATTCTCAATTCCATTTTATTTTGAATTTTATTCTCTTCTGAATTTTATTCTCTTCTGTTCTGAATTTTGTACTATTCTGAATTCTGTTTTATTTTGAATTAAATTGTATTATGAATATAATTCTTTTCTGAATTTTATTCTGTTCTGAATTTTTTCAATTCTATTCTGAATTCTATTCTATTCTGAATTCTATTAAATGCTGGATTCTATTCTATTCTGAAATCTATTCTGTTCTGAATTGTAAGCGTTTCTGAATTTTATTCTATTCTGAAATCTACTCCATTGTTAACTCTATTCTATTCTGAATTTTATTCCTTTCTGAATTTTATTCCATTCTCTATTCTATTCTATTCTGAAATTTATTCTATTCTGAATTCAATACTGTCATGAATTCATTCTATTCTGTTCTGAATTTGATTCTATTCTGAATTTTATTCTATTCTATTCCCTAATTTTATTCTGTTTTGAATTTTATGCTATTCTATTCAAAATTTTATACTATTCTCAATTCTGTTCTATTTTGAATTTAATTCTATTCTGAATTTTATTCTATTCTATTCTTTAATTTTATTCTGTTTTTAATTTTATGCTATTCTATTCAGAATTTATACTATTCTCAATTCTATTCTATTTTGAATTTACTTCTATTCTGAATTTTATACTATTCTGAATTCTATTCTAACTCCATTCTATTCTGAATTCTATGCTATTCTATTTTGAATTTAATTCAATTCTGAATTCTATTCTATTCTAAATTAAATTCTATTCTATATTCAATTCTTTTCTGAATTTTATTCTCTTCTCTTCTGAATTCTCTTCTATTCTGTATTCTAAGCTTTTCTGAATTTTATTCAATCATGAATTTTATTCTATTCTGAATTCTGTTCTATTTTGAATTGAATTCTATTCCACTCTGAATTAAATTGTATTATGAATATAATTCTTTTCTGAATTTTATTCTATTCTGAATTTTATACTATTCTATTCTGAATTTTGTTCTGTTTTGAATTTTATGCTGTTCTTCTGAATTTTATACTATTCTCAATTCCATTTTATTTTGAAGTTTATTCTATTCTGAATTTTATTCTATTCTGTTCTGAATTTTGTACTATTCTGAATTCTGTTCTATTTTGAATTGAATTCTATTCTGAATTCTATTCTATTCTGAATTCTATTCAATTCTATTCTGTATTCTATTCTATTCTGAATTTGATTAAATGCTGAATTCTATTCTATTCTGAAATCTATTCTGTTGTGAATTGTAAGCATTTCTGAATTTTATTCTATTCTGAATTTTATTCCTTTCTGAATTTTATTCCATTCTCTATTCTATTCTATTCTGAAATTTATTCTATTCTGAATTCAATACTATTCTGAATTTATTCTATTCTATTCTGAATTTTGTACTATTCTGAATTCTGTTCTATTTTGAATTAAATTGTATTATGAATATAATTCTTCTGAATTTTATACTATTCTCAATTCCATTTTATTTTGAATTTTATTCTATTCTGAATTTTATTCTATTCTATTCTGAATTTTGTACTATTCTGAATTCTGTTCTATTTTGAATTGATTTGTATTCTGAATTCTATTCTATTCTGAATTAAATTGTATTATGAATATAATTCTTTTCTGAATTTTATTCTATTCTGAATTTTATTCAATTCTATTCTGAATTCAATACTATCATGAATTTATTCTATTCTGTTCTGAATTTGATTCTATTCTGAATTTGATTCTATTCTATTCCCTAATTTTATTCTGTTTTGAATTTTATGCTATTCTATTCAGAATTTTATACTATTCTCAATTCTGTTCTATTTTGAATTTAATTCTATTCTGAATTTTATTCTATTCTATTCCCTAATTTTATTCTGTTTTTAATTTTATGTTATTCGATTCTAAATTTTGTACTATTCTGAATTCTGTTCTATTTTGGATTTAATTCTATTCTGAATTCTATTCTATTCTGAATTAAACTGTATTATGAATATAATTCTTTCCTGAATTTTATTCTATTCTGAATTTTATTGAATTCTATTCTGAATTCTATTCTATTCTGAATTCTATTAAATGCTGAATTCTATTCTATTCTGAAATCTATTCTGTTGTGAATTGTAAGCATTTCTGAATTTTATTCTATTCTGAATTTTATTCCTTTCTGAATTTTATTCTATTCTCTATTCTATTCTATTCTGAAATTTATTCTATTCTGAATTCAATACTATTATGAATTTATTCTATTCAATTCTGAATTTGATTCAATTCTGAATTTTGTTCGATTCTATTCCCTAATTTTATTCTGTTTTTAATTTTATGTTATTCTATTCAGAATTTTATACTATTCTCAATTCCATTTTATTTTGAATTTTATTCTATTCTGAGTTTTATTCTATTCTATTCTGAATTTTGTACTATTCTGAATTGTGTTCTATTTTGAATTGAATTGTATTCTGAGTTCTATTCTATTCTGAATTAAATTGTATTATGAATATAATTCTTTTCTGAATTTTATTCTATTCTGAAATTTATTCTATTCTGATTTCAATACTATCATGAATTTATTCTATTCTGTTCTGAATTTGATTCTATTCTGAATTTTATTCTATTCTATTCCCTAATTTTATTCTGTTTTTAATTTTATGCTATTCTTCTGAATTTTATACTATTCTCAATTCCATTTTATTTTGAATTTAATTCTATTCTGAATTCTATGCTATTCTAAAATTAAATTGAATTATGAATCTAATTCTTTTCTGAATTTTATTCTATTCTGAATTTTATTCAATTCTATTCTGAATTCTATTCTATTCTGAATTCTATTAAATGCTGAATTCTATTCTATTCTGAAATCTTTTCTGTTGTGAATTGTAAGCATTTCTGAATTTTGTTCTATTATGAATTTTATTCCTTTCTGAATTTTTTTCTATTCTCTATTCTATTCTGAAATTTATTCTACTCTGAATTCAATACTATTCTGAATTTATTCTATTCTATTCTGAATTTTGTACTATTCTGAATTCTGTTCTATTTTGAATTAAATTGTATTATGAATATAATTCTTTTCTGAATTTTATTCTATTCTCAATTTTATTCTATTCTATTCTGAATTTTGTTCTGTTTTGAATTTTATGCTATTCTTCTGAATTTTATACTATTCTCAATTCCATTTTATTTTGAATTTTATTCTATTCTGAATTTTATTCTATTCTATTCTGAATTTTGTACTTTTCTGAATTCTCTTCTATTTTCAATTAAATTGTATTATGAATATGATTCTTTTCTGAATTTTATTCTATTCTCAATTTTATTCTATTCTATTCTGAATTTTGTACTGTTTTGAATTTTATGCTATTCTTCTGAATTTTATACTATTCTCAATTCCATTTTATTTTGAATTTTATTCTATTCTGAGTTTTATTCTATTCTATTCTGAATTTTGTACTATTCTGAATTCTGTTCTATTTTGAATTGAATTGTATTCTGAATTCTATTCTATTCTGAATTGAATTGTATAATGAATATAATTCTTTTCTGAATTTTTTCTATTCTGAATTTTATTCAATTCTATTCTGAATTCAATACTATCATGAATTTATTCTATTCTGTTCTGAATTTGATTCTATTCTGAATTTGATTCTATTCTATTCCCTAATTTTATTCTGTTTTGAATTTTATGCTATTCTATTCAGAATTTTATACTATTCTCAATTCTGTTCTATTCTAAATTTAATTCTATTCTGAATTTTATTCTATTCTATTCCCTAATTTTATTCTGTTTTTAATTTTATGCTATTCCTCTGAATTTTATACTATTCTCAATTCCATTTTATTTTGAATTTAATTCTATTCTGAATTCTATGCTATTCTAAAATTAAATTGTATTATGAATCTAATTCTTTTCTGAATTTTATTCTATTTTTTATTTTATTCAATTATATTCTGAATTTTATTCTATTCTGAATTCTATTAAATGCTGAATTATATTCTATTCTGAAATCTACCCTATTGTTAACTCTATTCTATTCTGAATTTTATTCCTTTCTGAATTTTATTCCATTCTCTATTCTATTCTATTCTGAAATTTATTCTATTCTGAATTCAATACTGTCATGAATTCATTCTATTCTGTTCTGAATTTGATTCTATTCTGAATTTTATTCTATTCTATTCCCTAATTTTATTCTGTTTTGAATTTTATGCTATTCTATTCAAAATTTTATACTATTCTCAATTCTGTTCTTTTTTGAATTTAATTTTATTCTGAATTCTGTTCTATTCTGAATTAAATTGTATTATGAATATAATTCTTTTCTGAATTTTATTCTATTCTGAATTTTTTCAATTCTATTCTGAATTCTATTCTATTCTGAATTCTATTAAATGCTGAATTCTATTCTATTCTGAAATCTATTCTTTTCTGAATTGTAAGCGTTTCTGAATTTTATTCTATTCTGAATTTTTTTCCTTTCTGAATTTTATTCTATTCTCTATTCTATTCTATTCTGAAATTTATTCTATTCTGAATTCAATACTATTCTGAATTTATTCTATTCTATTCTGAATTTGATTCTATTCTGAATTTGATTCTGTTCTATTCCCTAATTTTATTCTGTTTTGAATTTTATGCTATTTTATTCAGAATTTTGTTCTATTTTGAATTTTATGCTATTCTTCTGAATTTTATACTATACTCAATTCCATTTTATTTTGCATTTTATTCTCTTCTGAATTTTATTCTCTTCTGTTCTGAATTTTGTACTATTCTGAATTCTGTTTTATTTTGAATTAAATTGTATTATGAATATAATTCTTTTCTGAATTTTATTCTGTTCTGAATTTTTTCAATTCTATTCTGAATTCTATTCTATTCTGAATTCTATTAAATGCTGGATTCTATTCTATTCTGAAATCTATTCTGTTCTGAATTGTAAGCGTTTCTGAATTTTATTCTATTCTGAAATCTACTCCATTGTTAACTCTATTCTATTCTGAATTTTATTCCTTTCTGAATTTTATTCCATTCTCTATTCTATTCTATTCTGAAATTTATTCTATTCTGAATTCAATACTGTCATGAATTCATTCTATTCTGTTCTGAATTTGATTCTATTCTGAATTTTATTCTATTCTATTCCCTAATTTTATTGTGTTTTGAATTTTATGCTATTCTATTCAAAATTTTATACTATTCTCAATTCTGTTCTATTTTGAATTTAATTCTATTCTGAATTTTATTCTATTCTATTCTTTAATTTTATTCTCTTTTTAATTTTATGCTATTCTATTCAGAATTTATACTATTCTCAATTCTATTCTATTTTGAATTTAATTCTATTCTGAATTTTATACTATTCTGAATTCTATTCTAACCCCATTCTATTCTGAATTCTATGCTATTCTATTTTGAATTTAATTCAATTCTGAATTCTATTCTATTCTAAATTAAATTCTATTCTATATTCAATTCTTTTCTGAATTTTATTCTCTTCTCTTCTGAATTCTCTTCTGTTCTGTATTCTAAACTTTTCTGAATTTTATTCAATCATGAATTTTATTCTATTCTGAATTCTGTTCTATTTTGAATTGAATTCTATTCCACTCTGAATTAAATTGTATTATGAATATAATTCTTTTCTGAATTTTATTCTATTCTGAATTTTGTTCTGTTTTGAATTTTATGCTGTTCTTCTGAATTTTATACTATTCTCAATTCCATTTTATTTTGAAGTTTATTCTATTCTGAATTTTATTCTATTCTGTTCTGAATTTTGTACTATTCTGAATTCTGTTCTATTTTGAATTGAATTCTATTCTGAATTCTATTCTCTTCTGAATTCTATTAAATGCTGAATTCTATTCTTTTCTGAAATCTGTTCTGTTCTGAATTGTCAGCGTTTCTGAGTTTTATTATATTATGAATTTTATTCTATTCTGAAATCTACTCTATTGTTAACTCTATTCTATTCTGAATTTTATTCCTTTCTGAATTTTATTCTATTCTCTATTCTATTCTATTCTGAATTCAATACTATTCTGAATTTACTCTATTCTATTCTGAATGTGATTCTATTCTGAATTTTATTCTCTTCTCTTCTGAATTCTGTTCTGTTCTGTATTATAAGCTTTTCTGAATTTTATTCAATTATGAATTTAATTCTATTCTGAATTTTATTCTATTCTATTCTCAATTTTGTACTATTCTGAACTCTGTTCTATTTTGAATTTAATTCTATTCTGAATTCTGTTCTATTCTGAATTAAATTGTAATATGAATATAATTCTTTTCTGAATTCTATTCTATTCTGAATTCTATTAAATGCTGAATTCTATTCTGTTCTGAAATCTTTTCTGTTGTGAATTGTAAGCATTTCTGAATTTTGTTCTATTATGAATTTTATTCCTTTCTGAATTTTTTTCTATTCTCTATTCTATTCTGAAATTTATTCTACTCTGAATTCAATACTGTCATGAATTCATTCTATTCTGTTCTGAATTTGATTCTATTCTGAATTTTATTCTATTCTATTCCCTAATTTTATTCTGTTTTGAATTTTATGCTATTCTATTCAAAATTTTATACTATTCTCAATTCTGTTCTTTTTTGAATTTAATTCTATTCTGAATTTTATTCTATTCTGAATTTTATTCTATTCTATTCTCAATTTTGTACTATTCTGAATTCTGTTCTATTTTGAATTTAATTTTATTCTGAATTCTGTTCTATTCTGAATTAAATTGTATTATGAATATAATTCTTTTCTGAATTTTATTCTATTCTGAATTTTTTCAATTCAATTCTGAATTCTATTCTTTTCTGAATTCTATTAAATGCTGAATTCTATTCTATTCTGAAATCTTTTCTGTTGTGAATTGTAAGCATTTCTGAATTTTGTTCTATTATGAATTTTATTCCTTTCTGAATTTTTTTCTATTCTCTATTCTATTCTATTCTGAAATTTATTCTACTCTGAATTCAATACTATTCTGAATTTATTCTATTCTATTCTGAATTTTGTACTATTCTGAATTCTGTTCTATTTTGAATTTAATTCTGTTCTGAATTCTGTTCTATTCTGAATTAAATTGTATAATGAATATAATTCTTTTCTGAATTTTATTCTATTCTGAATTCTATTAAATGCTGAATTCTATTCTGTTCTGAATTGTAAGCGTTTCTGAATTTTATTCTATTTTGAATTTTATTCTATTCTGAATTTTATTCTATTCTGAAATCTACCCTATTGTTAACTCTATTCTATTCTGAATTTTATTCCTTTCCGAATTTTATTCCATTCTCTATTCTATTCTATTCTGAAATTTATTCTATTCTGAATTCAATACTATCATGAATTTATTCTATTCTGTTCTGAATTTGATTTTATTCTGAATTTGATTCTATTCTATTCCCTAATTTTATTCTGTTTTGAATTTTATGCTATTCTATTCAGAATTTTATACTATTCTCAATTCTGTTCTATTTTGAATTTAATTCTATTCTGAATTTTATTCTATTCTATTCCCTAATTTTATTCTGTTTTTAATTTCCTGCTATTCTATTCTGAATTTTGTACTATTCTGAATTCTGTTCTATTTTGAATTTAATTCTATTCTGAATTCTATTCTATTCTGAATTAAATTGTATAATGAATATAATTCTTTTCTGAATTTTATTCTATTCTATATTTTATTCAATTCTATTCTGAATTCTCTTCTATTCTGAATTCTATTAAATGCTGAATTCTTTTCTATTCTGAAATCTATTCTATTCTGAATGTGATTCTATTTTGAATTTTATTCTCTTTTCTTCTGAATTCTGTTCTGTTCTGTATTATAAGCTTTTCTGAATTTTATTCAATTATGAATTTTATTCTATTCTGAATTCTATTCTATTCTATTCTCAATTTTGTACTATTCTGAATTCTGTTCTATTTTGAATTTAATTCTATTCTGAATTCTGTTCTATTCTGAATTAAATTGTAATATGAATATAATTCTTTTCTGAATTCTATTCTATTCTGAATTCTATTAAATGCTGAATTCTATTCTTTTCTGAAATCTATTCTGTTCTGAATTGTAAGCGTTTCTGAATTTTATTCTATTTTGAATTTTATTCTATTCTGAATTTTATTCTATTCTGAAATCTACCCTATTGTTTACTCTATTCTATTCTGAATTTTATTCCTTTCTGAATTTTATTCCATTCTCTATTCTATTCTATTCTGAAATTTATTCTATTCTGAATTCTATTCTATTCTGAATTAAATTGTATTATGAATATAATTCTTTTCTGAATTTTATTCTATTCTGAATTTTATTCTATTCTGAAATCTATTCTGTTGTGAATTGTAAGCATTTCTGAATTTTATTCTATTCTGAATTTTATTCCTTTCTGAATTTTATTCTATTCTCTATTCTATTCTATTCTGAAATTTATTCTATTCTGAATTCAATACTATTATGAATTTATTCTATTCTATTCTGAATTTGATTCTATTGTGAATTTGATTCTGTTCTATTCCCTAATTTTATTCTGTTTTGAATTTTATGCTGTTCTATTCAGAATTTTATAAAATTCTCAATTCTATTCTATTTTGAATTTAATTCTATTCTGAATTTTATACTATTCTCAATTCTATTCTAATTCTATTTTATTCTGAATTCTAATCTATTCTATTTTGAATTTAATTCAATTCTGAATTCTATTCTATTCTAAATTAAATTCTATTCTATATTCAATTCTTTTCTGAATTTTATTCTCTTCTCTTCTGAATTCTCTTCTGTTCTGTATTCTAAACTTTTCTGAATTTTATTCAATTATGAAATTTATTCTATTCTGAATTATGTTCTATTTTGAATTAAATTGTATTATGAATATAATTCTTTTCTGAATTTTATTCTATTCTCAATTTTATTCAATTCTATTCTGAATTTTGTTCTGTTTTGAATTTTATGCTATTCTTCTGAATTTTATACTATTCTCAATTCCATTTTATTTTGAATTTTATTCTATTCTGAATTTTGTACTATTCTGAATTCTGTTCTATTTTGAATTGAATTGTATTCTGAATTCTATTCTATTCTGAATTAAATTGTATTATGAATATAATTCTTTTCTGAATTTTATTCTATTCTTAATTTTATTCAATTCAATTCTGAATTCTATTCTATTCTGAATTCTATTAAATGCTGGATTCTATTCTATTCTGAAATCTATTCTGTTCTGAATGGTAAGCGTTTCTGAATTTTATTCTAGTATGAATTTTATTCTGTTCTGAAATCTACTCCATTGTTAACTCTATTCTATTCTGAATTTTATTCCATTCTCTATTCTATTCTATTCTGAAATTTATTCTATTCTGAATTCAATACTATCATGAATTTATTCTATTCTGTTCTGAATTTGATTCTATTCTGAATTTCATTCTATTCTGAATTTTATTCTACTCTCTATTCTATTCTGAAATTTATTCTATTCTGAATTCAATACTATTCTAAATTTATTCTATTCTATTCTGAATTTGATTTTATTCTGAATTTTATTCGATTCTATTCCCTAATTTTATTCTCTTTTTCATTTTATGCTATTCTATTCTGAATTTTGTACTATTCTGAATTCTGTTCTATTTTGAATTTAATTCTATTCTGAATTCTATTCTATTCTGAATTAAATTGTATTATGAATATAATTCTTTTCTGAATTTTATTCTGTTCTGAATTTTATTCCTTTCTGAATTTTATTCTATTTTCTATTCTATTCTGAAATTTATTCTATTCTGAATTCAATACCATTTTGAATTTATTCTATTCAATTCTGAATTTGATTCTATTCTGAATTTTATTCGATTCTGTTCCCTAATTTTATTCTGTTTTGAAATTTTATGCTATTCTATTCAGAATTTTATACTATTCTCAATTCTATTCTATTTTGAATTTAATTCTATTCTGAATTTTATTCTATTCTATTCTAAATTAAATTCTATTCTGAATTCAATTCTTTTCTGAATTTTATTCTAATCTGAATTTTATTCTCTTCAATTCTGAATTCTGTTCTGTTCTGTATTCTAAGCTTTTCTGAATTTTATTCAATTATGAATTTTATTCTATTATGAATTTTATTCTATTCTATTATGAATTTTATTCCTTTCTGAATTTTATTCCATTCTCTATTCTATTCTATTCTGAAATTTATTCTATTCTGAATTCAATACTATCATGAATTTATTCTATTCTGTTCTGAATTTGATTCTATTCTGAATTTTATTCTACTCTCTATTCTATTCTGAAATTTATTCTATTCTGAAATTTATTCTATTCTGAATTCAATACTATTCTAAATTTATTCTATTCTATTCTGAATTTGATTTTATTCTGAATTTTATTCGATTCTATTCCCTAATTTTATTCTCTTTTTCATTTTATGCTATTCTATTCTGAATTTTGTACTATTCTGAATTCTGTTCTATTTTGAATTTAATTTTATTCTAAATTCTGTTCTATTCTGAATTAAATTGTATTATGAACATAATTCTTTTCTGAATTTTATTCTGTTCTGAATTTTTTCAATTCTATTGTGAATTTTGTACTATTCTGAATTCTGTTCTATTTTGAATTGAATTCTATTCTGAATTCTATTCTATTCTGAATTCTATTCAATTCTATTCTGAATTCTATTCTATTCTGAATTCTATTAAATGCTGAATTCTATTCTATTCTGAAATCTATTCTTTTCTGAATTGTAAGCGTTTCTGAATTTTATTCTATTCTGAATTTTATTCTATTCTCTATTCTATTCTATTCTGAAATTTATTCTATTCTGAATTCAATACTATTCTGAATTTATTCTATTCTATTCTGAATTTGATTCTATTCTGAATTTGATTCTGTTCTATTCCCTAATTTTATTCTGTTTTGAATTTTATGCTATTTAATTCAGAATTTTGTTCTGTTTTGAATTTTATGCTATTCTTCTGAATTTTATACTATTCTCAATTCCATTTTATTTTGAATTTTATTCTCTTCTGAATTTTATTCTCTTCTGTTCTGAATTTTGTACTATTCTGAATTCTGTTTTATTTTGAATTAAATTGTATTATGAATATAATTCTTTTCTGAATTTTATTCTGTTCTGAATTTTTTCAATTCTATTCTGAATTCTATTCTATTCTGAATTCTATTAAATGCTGGATTCTATTCTATTCTGAAATCTATTCTGTTCTGAATTGTAAGCGTTTCTGAATTTTATTCTATTCTGAAATCTACTCCATTGTTAACTCTATTCTATTCTGAATTTTATTCCTTTCTGAATTTTATTCCATTCTCTATTCTATTCTATTCTGAAATTTATTCTATTCTGAATTCAATACTGTCATGAATTCATTCTATTCTGTTCTGAATTTGATTCTATTCTGAATTTTATTCTATTCTATTCCCTAATTTTATTCTGTTTTGAATTTTATGCTATTCTATTCAAAATTTTATACCATTCTCAATTCTGTTCTATTTTGAATTTAATTCTATTCTGAATTTTATTCTATTCTATTCTTTAATTTTATTCTGTTTTTAATTTTATGCTATTCTATTCAGAATTTATACTATTCTCAATTCTATTCTATTTTGAATTTAATTCTATTCTGAATTTTATACTATTCTGAATTCTATTCTAACTCCATTCTATTCTGAATTCTATGTTATTCTATTTTGAATTTAATTCAATTCTGAATTCTATTCTATTCTAAATTAAATTCTATTCTATATTCAATTCTTTTCTGAATTTTATTCTCTTCTCTTCTGAATTCTCTTCTGTTCTGTATTCTAAGCTTTTCTGAATTTTATTCAATCATGAATTTTATTCTATTCTGAATTCTGTTCTATTTTGAATTGAATTCTATTCCACTCTGAATTAAATTGTATTATGAATATAATTCTTTTCTGAATTTTGTTCTGTTTTGAATTTTATGCTGTTCTTCTGAATTTTATACTATTCTCAATTCCATTTTATTTTGAAGTTTATTCTATTCTGAATTTTATTCTATTCTGTTCTGAATTTTGTACTATTCTGAATTCTGTTCTATTTTGAATTGAATTCTATTCTGAATTCTATTAAATGCTGAATTCTATTCTTTTCTGAAATCTGTTCTGTTCTGAATTGTCAGCGTTTCTGAGTTTTATTCTATTATGAATTTTATTCTATTCTGAAATCTACTCTATTGTTAACTCTATTCTATTCTGAATTTTATTCCTTTCTGAATTTTATTCTATTCTCTATTCTATTCTATTCTGAAATTTATTCTATTCTGAATTCAATACTATTCTGAATTTACTCTATTCTATTCTGAATGTGATTCTATTCTGAATTTTATTCTCTTCTCTTCTGAATTCTGTTCTGTTATGTATTATAAGCTTTTCTGAATTTTATTCAATTATGAATTTTATTCTATTCTGAATTTTATTCTATTCTATTCTCAATTTTGTACTATTCTGAACTCTGTTCTATTTTGAATTTAATTCTATTCTGAATTCTGTTCTATTCTGAATTAAATTGTAATATGAATATAATTCTTTTCTGAATTCTATTCTATTCTGAATTCTATTAAATGCTGAATTCTATTCTGTTCTGAATTGTAAGCGTTTCTGAATTTTATTCTATTTTGAATTTTATTCTATTCTGAATTTTATTCTATTCTGAAATCTACCCTATTGTTAACTCTATTCTATTCTGAATTTTATTCCTTTCTGAATTTTATTCCATTCTCTATTCTATTCTATTCTGAAATTTATTCTATTCTGAATTCAATACTATCATGAATTTATTCTATTCTGTTCTGAATTTGATTTTATTCTGAATTTGATTCTATTCTATTCCCTAATTTTATTCTGTTTTGAATTTTATGCTATTCTATTCAGAATTTTATACTATTCTCAATTCTGTTCTATTTTGAATTTAATTCTATTCTGAATTTTATTCTATTCTATTCCCTAATTTTATTCTGTTTTTAATTTTCTGCTATTCTATTCTGAATTTTGTACTATTCTGAATTCTGTTCTATTTTGAATTTAATTCTATTCTGAATTCTATTCTATTCTGAATTATATTGTATAATGAATATAATTCTTTTCTGAATTTTATTCTATTCTATATTTTATTCAATTCTATTCTGAATTCTCTTCTATTCTGAATTCTATTAAATGCTGAATTCTTTTCTATTCTGAAATCTATTCTATTCTGAATGTGATTCTATTTTGAATTTTATTCTCTTTTCTTCTGAATTCTGTTCTGTTCTGTATTATAAGCTTTTCTGAATTTTATTCAATTATGAATTTTATTCTATTCTGAATTTTATTCTATTCTATTCTCAATTTTGTACTATTCTGAATTCTGTTCTATTTTGAATTTAATTCTATTCTGAATTCTGTTCTATTCTGAATTAAATTGTAATATGAATATAATTCTTTTCTGAATTCTATTCTATTCTGAATTCTTTTAAATGCTGAATTCTATTCTTTTCTGAAATCTATTCTGTTCTGAATTGTAAGCGTTTCTGAATTTTATTCTATTTTGAATTTTATTCTATTCTGAATTTTATTCTATTCTGAAATCTACCCTATTGTTAACTCTATTCTATTCTGAATTTTATTCCTTTCTGAATTTTATTCCATTCTCTATTCTATTCTATTCTGAAATTTATTCTATTCTGAATTCTATTCTATTCTGAATTAAATTGTATTATGAATATAATTCTTTTCTGAATTTTATTCTATTCTCTATTCTATTCTATTCTGAAATTTATTCTATTCTGAATTCAATACTATTATGAATTTATTCTATTCTATTCTGAATTTGATTCTATTGTGAATTTGATTCTGTTCTATTCCCTAATTTTATTCTGTTTTGAATTTTATGCTGTTCTATTCAGAATTTTATAAAATTCTCAATTCTATTCTATTTTGAATTTAATTCAATTCTGAATTTTATGCTATTCTCAATTCTATTCTAATTCTATTTTATTCTGAATTCTAATCTATTCTATTTTGAATTTAATTCAATTCTGAATTCTATTCTATTCTAAATTAAATTCTATTCTAAATTAAATTCTATTATATATTCAATTCTTTTCTGAATTTTATTCTCTTGTCTTCTGAATTCTCTTCTGTTCTGTATTCTAAACTTTTCTGAATTTTATTCAATTATGAAATTTATTCTATTCTGAATTATGTTCTATTTTGAATTAAATTGTATTATGAATATAATTCTTTTCTGAATTTTATTCTATTCTCAATTTTATTCAATTCTATTCTGAATTTTGTTCTGTTTTGAATTTTATGCTATTCTTCTGAATTTTATACTATTCTCAATTCCATTTTATTTTGAATTTTATTCTATTCTGAATTTTGTACTATTCTGAATTCTGTTCTATTTTGAATTGAATTGTATTCTGAATTTTATTCTATTCTTAATTTTATTCAATTCAATTCTGAATTCTATTCTATTCTGAATTCTATTAAATGCTGGATTCTATTCTATTCTGAAATCTATTCTGTTCTGAATGGTAAGCGTTTCTGAATTTTATTCTAGTATGAATTTTATTCTGTTCTGAAATCTACTCCATTGTTAACTCTATTCTATTCTGAATTTTATTCCATTCTCAATTCTATTCTATTCTGAAATTTATTCTATTCTGAATTCAATACTATCATGAATTTATTCTATTCTGTTCTGAATTTGATTCTATTCTGAATTTCATTCTATTCTGAATTTTATTCTACTCTCTATTCTATTCTGAAATTTATTCTATTCTGAATTCAATACTATTCTAAATTTATTCTATTCTATTCTGAATTTGATTTTATTCTGAATTTTATTCGATTCTATTCCCTAATTTTATTCTCTTTTTCATTTTATGCTATTCTATTCTGAATTTTGTACTATTCTGAATTCTGTTCTATTTTGAATTTAATTCTATTCTGAATTCTATTCTATTCTGAATTAAATTGTAATATGAATATAATTCTTTTCTGAATTCTATTCTATTCTGAATTCTATTAAATGCTGAATTCTATTCTGTTCTGAATTGTAAGCGTTTCTGAATTTTATTCTATTTTGAATTTTATTCTATTCTGAATTTTATTCTATTCTGAAATCTACCCTATTGTTAACTCTATTCTATTCTGAATTTTATTCCTTTCTGAATTTTATTCCATTCTCTATTCTATTCTATTCTGAAATTTATTCTATTCTGAATTCTATTCTATTCTGAATTAAATTGTATTATGAATATAATTCTTTTCTGAATTTTATTCTATTCTGAATTTTATTCTATTCTGAAATCTATTCTGTTGTGAATTTTAAGCATTTCTGAATTTTATTCTATTCTGAATTTTATTCCTTTCTGAATTTTATTCTATTCTGAATTTTATTCTATTCTGAATTTTATTCAATTCAATTCTGAATTCTATTCTATTCTGAATTCTATTAAATGCTGAATTCTATTCTGTTCTGAAATCTTTTCTGTTGTGAATTGTAAGCATTTCTGAATTTTGTTCTATTATGAATTTTATTCCTTTCTGAATTTTTTTCTATTCTCTATTCTATTCTGAAATTTATTCTACTCTGAATTCAATACTGTCATGAATTCATTCTATTCTGTTCTGAATTTGATTCTATTCTGAATTTTATTCTATTCTATTCCCTAATTTTATTCTGTTTTGAATTTAATGCTATTCTATTCAAAATTTTATACTATTCTCAATTCTGTTCTTTTTTGAATTTAATTCTATTCTGAATTTTATTCTATTCTGAATTTTATTCTATTCTATTCTCAATTTTGTACTATTCTGAATTCTGTTATATTTTGAATTTAATTTTATTCTGAATTCTGTTCTATTCTGAATTAAATTGTATTATGAATATAATTCTT